>JBCJKH010046899.1:30458-86378 GCA_039877255.1 Loriculus beryllinus | reverse complement strand
TTCGTCTAAAATAAAGGGGCTACTGACTTGCTTACTTCGTGCACTTTACTTGTGTCGTGTCCGTCTCTACCGCGACAGTCTCCCTTCCTTATCTTCAGAAAAGGTGCTGAAGAAGTGCCAGGCAGTAATAGTCAAACTTTTTTTGACAAATACAGAAATAAAGCAAATTATTATCAGGACACAGCGATGTTGAAAAGTAATGGTAACTAACCTGTGTAACAATCTGTCTGAGGGTGTAGCAGGTTTTCAAGATTAGCAAAATAATGCATTTACATTCAGATTTAGTGCTTATTTTAAAATATATGCTTCAGCTGGGGCCATCAGTACAGGAATTACAGGTTAATTTTGTCTTTGACAGGTCACTTAGACTAGGTAATTACAACTACTTCTGGACTTGAAACCTGCAATTCTGTAGGAAAAACAAAACCCAAGATCAGGAATCCTCAGCTGAGGTCTCTCAGTCACTAGCTCCGAGCTATTTAGCATTAGGTACTGCTCAGAAGTTGCAGGCAGATTTCAAAACATGGAGGAAAAGTCATCTCTAAAGACACTAGATCCTAGACTGTTTAGGATGCTACAGCTGACTCCAGCACCTATTCACACCTATAAGGGTGTCATTAGATCTCATGAGGCACCAAAACCATTTGTAGTTTGTGTCTTACCAGGGAGCTATTTATGTGACAGATTATACCATTTCACTTATGAGAAATTCGTAAAATAATCTAGTCACATCTTGCTGTCAAAAATAATGTGCCAACACATATGTGGCATGCATTCTAACTAAAGTTGGTGTTTAAAAGCTACAGTATTGCAGAAGTTAAGAGCAAGAGAGCTGCCATCAGAGCTTTGTGCTGTTATCTTCAACACCACAAATAAAACTCATCCACTTGGCTTCATTCCAGCTGTCACAGCCTTAGAGATAAAGCAAAGCAGCATAAATATGAAGGGTCCTCAAGACTTCCCTAGTGCAGAGTTAAGCAACAGCCTGCATTAAGTAGCTTTGCCTCTTCCAGGCACTATGAATGACAATCAGAATTAGGTACTTATAAAGCCTTGCAAGTTAAAATGACAACTGTACTTACAATGTGGTAAAGTCATCTTATTCAGGCATAGATATCCAAAAGAAGAGACTACATAATTCATCAATCACTGGCAGTACTATTTAAAAACAAACAAGCAAACAAAACCACCCAACCAAACCCCAAACACAAAAACTCCACAACAACCCCCTCAAAAAATAAAACAAAACAAAAACAAAAACAAAAAAACCAAAACCGCACTCAAACCATCAAGTCCAGCAAAGTGCATGCTATCTGTGAAATACTAAAGGACAACAGACCCTGAGTTCAGTAAGACCAAGAGCAGGCTTCTCTCGAACGTGGTGCCTGTACCAGAGTGTAAAATATGGAGCTAGTTCTGCCACTGGTATTCAAATGGGCTAAACACATTCACCTCTTTAGTACTGCCATTCATTCATGTCTGGCTGTTCAAGGAGTAAAGGATGAGGCAGTAGCAATGAATATGACAGAATCCAACACAGACTCACAATAAAATGTAAAACCAGACAGTTCCAAATGCACCTTTTATACTGAACTCATGAAAAATACAGAGAAAATTTTCATATGATATTTTTATGCAGAGTATGTTCATTTTTCTTTGCCCTTTGCTTTTTTTCCTGATAAATCATAATTTTGGCAATTGATAATTCTCTTTTCATTCAACCTTAAGGGCCGCCTATGTCAACCTACATTTCAAGGGAACATAA
Organism: Loriculus beryllinus; assembly: GCA_039877255.1. Classification (NCBI taxonomy): domain Eukaryota; kingdom Metazoa; phylum Chordata; class Aves; order Psittaciformes; family Psittacidae; genus Loriculus; species Loriculus beryllinus. The sequence goes on along the minus strand of JBCJKH010046899.1, from coordinate 84,613 downwards.
ATCAAAAGGGATGCAAAGTCAGATGAAAAAAGAACAGTATGTGACTGGAAATGCAGAGAGAAGAGGTAAAGTCATAACTTTTTAAAATATTTGTTTTAAATTAGAATGACACCATACAGGGGAGCTCACATAATGTTTTTACTACTCCGGTGCACAGTTATAAACTGTGCATTGGTCAATGGCTTTTAAGAAAATGATGGACTTTTTCTTCAGTACCAGGTATTTAGCAGCTTCATAGCTGACATAAATGTTCTGTCATGTTTCTCTAAGCCCAAGATAATCTCTTACATGTAGTCTATATACCCAGTACAAAAATAATAAAATAACAAACACAACTCACAACACTGTTAAAAAGGTTCCATTCTTGCTGCACCTCATACATTGCACCATGGCTGCAGTCAATGCTTTTCACACTTATAGTGCTGTCATTTTTCAATCACATGCTCTGAACATAATATTTATGTAAATGACATGACAACGCACTGCATGTATACAGTAACATTCTTCACAGAGTTCTAGGATGTGTTCTCGAGATGAGGTAAATGTACTTTTTGATGGATGTACACCTAATATTAGATCTTCTTCCATGGAATTAGATAAACAGTATTTTACAGCTTATCTCTAAGGCATTGCAACAGGTAAGGACACCAGAGTGAGGTTAGAGTGCATGCCATGCAACACATGTTTTTGGAAAGATTAGGTCTAGAAATGCTTATGAACTCACAGGAAAGTAATTCACTGGAAAACAGTCTAGAATGCTGTAAAGTGGGAGACCATTAAGAAAGAGTCAAGTAATAAAATTCACAAAAGGAAGCGGATTTTAAAAAATGGATCTGAAGAAGGAGGAGATCCAACCATATGAAAGCAGCATGAAGCGAGAAAGGAGGGGCAGAAGAAGAAAAGATAAAAGCATGCAGAAGATAGAAGATGACATCAGTATAGAGATCAATGAGAGAAGGATTCGATAGAGACTTGAATATCAGGATATTTTTCCTAGTTGTTGTACTAGGAACAAATCTTAGAGGCAATGAATTTAAAACAATTAAAAGGAAGTACAGTTTTAGGTAACACATGAAAATCATTGCCTCTGGAGACTTTTGAAATCAAAATCTTAATGGGAGCCAGAAATGGATAAATTAAAGTTGCATTACACAGGATTCATTTCATCTTTAGAAAAAAAAAAAGTCTTTGTGCTTCCTGGCAAAAGTTAGGTACTAAGTGGTGAAAGGATTAGGAAAGCAATTTACCTAATTTGACATAAAGCAATACTTATCCATTATGAAGCAGCTGTAGCTTCTGCTAAAACAAGGCTATCCAATCATAATGTAAAAAGCTCCGACAATTTTGGAATACATACAAAACCTCAGAGTGCCAGCCTACCATTACCAACAAGGTACTCAGAAGAAAATCTTCCTGAAAGCAACCTCTCTACTACCTCTTTCATTTTTTACAAGGTAATCCTTTTGAAGCAATTGCTATTAGCAAGAAGGAGAAGGATATTGGATTAACTGTGCTCACAGAGTGACTCAACGTGCCATGTTGCTATGTTTTGACTGATGGAAGAGCAGTGAAAGTTGCAAAACCCAAGGCAGTGATAAATAATCCGGTCCTGGCTTAGCAGCAACGAGGAGATGGATTGTCCTGTGCGACATAACTGTTGTCTGGAATATGGCAAAATGTGAAATCTGTGACTGAGTTTAAGTCAAAAGTAATTAATCAGCTTGCTGACTAATGTAAGGAAAGGACAAAAACTAGAATGCTCCAAACTACTGGCTTGCTTTCGTATTAACACAAGTAATATTCGGAGCTGGGTGGAGATCAGGACTGAGGCTAAGTGCCATCATTACTTAGGTTTGCTTTGCCCAGTACTAATGTTCTGTTTAAATTTATATGCTCCTTTTTGGAAAAGGTTATCACCAGTAGCAACAGGCATAATATTTAGTACTGAACAGCCTGCATATTTGTCCACTAGAATCCAAACCTTTGGATATGGAAAATAATTTGGGGAAAAGAAGGATCAGCTCCTGTATCTGTTACAGTTCCAGACACATCCTAGTTTTAGTCAGACAAAAAAAGAGCAACTGTCATAAAGAACAAATTCAATGGCTTCTCTATTTCCTTCTCCCACCTCCAATAGACACTAACTCCAGACATCAGAAAAATTATTCCATTTTATGGTAACTAGTACCTTATCCTATGGCAGAAGTATCACTCTACCTGTGAACAGTACTGTTTGACTTTTATTCTAAAGCAAGAGTTGCTTCCCCTTCTGCATACTATTCCCTTTAACCACAGATATTATTTCCATCAACTCATGTCTTTGGGTGAAATCTCCTGCTGAAATCAAAGGCAAAACAGCTAACTTCAAAGTGCCCATGATTTCTGCTGTATTTTTCTTCCACATATTAATTCTGCTTTAGGTTTTAAGTACTTTCTTTTATTTGTTTGAACTCTCTTCATTTTACTGCATTCTTATTTTCCCATCCCTCACATGAGAAGGCAGTAGAGAAACCCAGCTGATTTTCCTTATAGTACCTAATATCTCATAAACCTTTATCTATACAGCTCCTTTCTGTAAAGGAGAGTCCACATAATTTCAATCTTCTAATCCAAAATTCCAGCCTCTAATCAGTGTTCATTGCCCTTTTCCTGGTACAACATAAGTAGTGAAGATTGACCACAGTATCCAATATCAAAGCATACTGTTAATGCAATATGGCAGGCACAGCAGAGGTTCTCTTTCTCTTTTTCCTTATGGCTTCTAAAACCCTGCTTTTCTGTTCACCACTGGGCACTCAACAATTACTGTACAGAGAAGATGGAAAAAACTGCAAAAGGTTAGAGTGAAACAACATGAAAAATCTGCCCCTCCTTGTGATATTTATGTTTCTGCTGCTAGCCCTGGCTGAAGTCCAGATTCTAAATGAACAAAACTCCCAGTGACTTAGGCACTACAGTATTCAGCCCATAGTCAGGAAACGCAATAGCATGTGACAATGGGAAGAAATAAAAAAGAAGAAAAAAAAGAAAAAAAGCTTTCCAACGCTTTTGAGCTTCCAGCTCAATCAGTTTGGATCAAAACTTGGGACTGTTGAGATTTTGTGTGAATGAGCTCCCTACTGCTAAACAAAAACATGTGTGCTACAGTGTAAGACAGTTAAGTGGTAAACAGTATGTGGCTTTGCTTCCTCATTGATATTTCATTTGTACAGTACTAGCACTATAAAACCTCATTTTATGTACAAGGCCACTGTTGTCTCTACTCAAATACAGTGAAGAATTCCTTCCCAAAACAGAGTCAGCTCCCAACTTCTCTTTTCCAGAAAAGCTACTTGATAACTGTTGTTCGCTACTCAGTGTCAAGTTTTGCTCCTTCTAAAAGATTAGAAATTAAAGGAGTTGGGTAATGCTCCATGTTTATTGTCATCCAGTGATCCAGGCTAGAACTCTGTTCTTTATGACAGTTTTCCTTTGGGGAGCTAATATCCTGAGAACTTAATTGTTGGGAATAATAGTGGCAAATTCTCTTCTTTTTGTAAACACTTAACATATAAATTAGCCATTTTTTTTTCAGGACAGAGTGTTTCAGGGCTCCTGTAGACACCGGGCAAAGCAGAGATTTCATCTTCACTTTTACTCTCAGGACATACATCATTCTCATGGGGCCAATGCTTGTATTCACAGTCCATGTTTTACCTACAAGTCACAGGACCACTAAACATGAGACCATATCAGTACAATATTTTAGACATATTTTATAATTTCTCTCTCTCTTTTGCAAGTTTAGTGATAGTCCAACAGATCCAGGACCTTCAAACCACAGAGCACATAAGGCAGGAGGTGTCTAAGCACTTTTTTCTTGACAATTTCCATGACCAGACAGGGCCAGGTATAAAATTCAGGTTTCTGTTTACATTTTCCTGAAAAGTATAGGATCTCTAGTTTGTGAGGACATTCCAAAGGGGACTCACTATTTCAGTAAACACTTTCAGAGACAGTTCTTTCTTTTATGAATCTTTTTTAATTTGAGGGTAACAATCTCACCAAGTACCTTATCACATAAATTGATTTAGAGAAAGTAGATTTCTGCAGCAAGATTTTATTTGTCAATGTGAGCAGAAGTCAAGATTGACAGTTGGGGACTGACTAGGGACAAGGCGGAAAGGTGGCTGCCTACTTCCACAACTGACGGTGGGTGTTTCAGGGGGGGAGTTGCCATAGCAGTAGAATAGACTGTGAACCATTTACTTTATAGTGAATGAAAAGTGTAATTGAGGCAATTTGGAATCTGTGAAATAGTTCTTATTTCCTGGATGCTCTATGGAAACCCCCCTGATATTCTGATTCCTTGATCAGGTTGGGTCATAGAGCTGCAGTCTAGCCCATAAAGGGGAGAACTGGTAGGTTTAAATGTCCATGCCACTTCATGGTGAACAATACAAGGGCTTGGCATTCAGAAGTGACTCCTGCTTTGTTTTGCTACTGGAGCAGAAGTGGTCTATGAAATTCTTACTAGCTTAAAATATCTGCTAAAAATTACGAGAAACACGCTTGCCATCTCGGCCTCCAGCAGGAAATCCTGCACTTGATTAGCACAGATTCTGGCTGCCCCCCTATCCTTCCCCCAAGTAGGTTTCACATGCCCGAACCCCATCAATCGTAGAACGAGTGAGCAATGGGTAAAAACAAATGACACAACCTCCTTAAATGGTCTTGCCTTCTCTGGGTAGCTGGGACCCTGCTGGAAACAGTTTCCCCAGTACTGCATCCCATTGCTTTTGTTTATCTATCCTTGCTGACATTTTCTTCAATTAGGAAACAATAGCTCCGTTCCAATGTACTGAGCAGAATTACTGAAACCGAGTCACGTGGCACCGCAAGAGTGTGTTTTCAATTATTCACTCTGTCTTTTTTTGCCAGGCCTATGAAGAGGAACAGCCTTCTGCAGGAGTCAGGTTTGTCTGCCTCGCTGTTGTAAGTTCCTCCTTTTGAATTTTTATTTTACAATTAGGTATTTTTTAATTTCTCTTTTTTTTTTTTAATTTTTTTATTTTTTAACAGTAAATTCAACTCTCCAAGAGTTTCTTACTCTTCATTAGAAAACTTCCAGATCTGTAGCTCTCCCTACTGCCTGGAAATCCTAGACATCTGCAATAGTTCTGTGCTAATAGTACTGTTCAGTAATGAATCTGACAAAGATCATAAGATCTAGATTAAAGTGGGATGTAAGATATCGTGCTGTTAGCACTTGGTAATGCAAAACTCATCTAGTTCTTGCTAGTCAATACAAGTTCTATCTTTCCTACTGTCTGGTTAACAGCATTCAGTCTGGGCGTTACACCAAAGTATTTGCATCTTGTAAATGCTTGGTTCAACATCCAACCAAAAATTTAAACCAAATGGGCACAGATCAAATCATGTATTCTGTTTGCAGAAGACAGACTGAGTTAGGGCTTTTTAGACTTAAAGCTGGAAAAATAAAGCTTGGGGAAAAAAAAATAAAAAAAAAAAAAACAGAGAAGGAACATTTGGTTTGCATTACAAACCACAGACAACTTCCATCAGGCATGCTGGAGGTATAAGAATGGCAAAAGAAAATGACAAGCAGTGAGTGCACTGGAGAAAAAGATGAATGTTTTGGAGAACTGACTTTGAAGTAGTTTTCCGTGCCACCGACACCTTGAATTAAATTTGGTGGAAGATGGAAATGAATGATAAAGCTTCTCTGGTACTTGCAATATTGTTTTCTGTATAAAATAACATTTCTGGATATTTTTATTGGAAAACTTATAGACTATGTTTTTGGTACCTCCTATATTTCTTCCACTTATGCAATCCTGAATCAGCAACTCTGGAAAGGATGTTGCCTTAGTTAAGACTTGGGCTGTGAAATAATACTTCAGAGCAAGAACAAGTATTTAACTGGAAATCTTCAGGTCTGCATTTATTTTCACCTCAGCCACTGGCTTGCTTTAAGATATTAGGTAAGTCATTCAGGGTTAAACTTGGTCTTTGAGCTGATGGAGCTTTGTTGGGGATGGGGAGGAGGAAACAGTTGATGCAGCAGGGCAAGAGAGACATTCTCTCTGCAAAATGTAAAATTCCTCAAGAGCATTGCAGGGGTTGGGATGGCAGAATGCACTTAAAGAGAGCAATGCTTCCTTCACTGTTTCAACAGGTGCTTATATGTGTTCCCTGCATCCCAGATACTTAGCACAGTCAGAGAAGCACCCCTTGGAGTATTTAGTACTGATGGCAGTGCTCTCTGTTTAAGCTCAGCAGCTTTAGACAGAGCAAGAAAGGACTACTGCATCTCTCCATCCTTCATTCTAGCATGCTGGTCTCCAGAGAGCTGTATTTTGAACATTAAGCTATCAAGTCTTCTGCTTACTTGTGTGCTTAATAGCTGTTTTCTAATTCTTTCTCTTTAGGGAAATAAGAGCAGTTAATGTTTGTACATCATTGAAATCCTTGAATGAAAAGCACTTTTTTCTTATAATTTACCCCTGTAGGCAAGTTTGTTTAGGTCTGAATGTGCAGCTTGGGCTCATTTGTTATGTTCTTATTGCTAGTGTTGAAAAGCAATCACCAGAATCACAGAAGAAGCTCTGAGTCCTATTGCAGATTTTCAAGGGATGTGTGTTCCAGATATCTTTAGCAAGTACCTTGTTTTTTTTCTACCCAGGCTGCTGGGGATAGCTACTTGCAGAAGTTTCCCTCACTCTAGCCGTCCTATTGCTTTTTGAACTCCACATTCTGGACTAAGGGGCCAGATTGCATTTTTACCTACCTTCAAACATACATGAAAAGCAATATCAAGCTCTACAAGATTAATTTTCTAATTCACTGGGGACATTAACAGGGTTTTCCCAACACAAAAAATGCAATTAGGTATATACATATAAAAGACAAAGCTCTAGGCTTACCAAAACACTTAAAAAGCATATTTTTTTTTAAGAAAGAAATGAAGAAAATCTCCAAACCTTGAAAGTCTTTACATGTTAGTAGAGATAAGTGTCAGTCAGATTTTAACTAATCAACAAAAAAAAAAAAAAAGCATACAAAGAATTGTAATCTTGTGATGCTGAATTATACCACCACCAACTACTTATTTCAGTTCTCAAAATTATAGTTCTAATATAACTCATAACACTTTTCATCTCTGTACTTCAAAATGAATTATTACATAGAGGCTTTGAAAAGTAGGTTCTCTCAACAGTGCAGGAGGGAAGAGCAATCTTAGAGAACTAGAATTCCACATCAACCACAAAGCCCATGCATTAAAGCTGATCTCCATCTATATCATACCTTTCCCCATTGCCTTTGAACGCTGTGTCCTTACACTTGGTTTCAGATGTCCTTTTATTCAGCATGTGCTCTGTGTCAGAAGAGAGCGTGGCTGTGCTGCTGGGCAGTCCTCCATCCACATAATGGCTACATTCAGCTACATGGTTGCAAATCTTGTTATTCATACAAAGAGACACTAATAAAAGAAATAAGTACAACATTCTATGTACTGAAGGGAATGGAGAATATGGTAGCTCAGTTTGACCTTGAAAGCTTCCCTCATGCCAGTGAGGAGCCCAGTGACTTCAGTTCCAATGTTCCTATCCAATGGGGTTCGACTCTCCCAGAGGAGCAGAGGGGATCCCAAAGACACACAGGACAGGGGCAGAAAACACACCAGCTTTGTGGAATGTGACATGTTCTCTGGATGCTTTCAGACTTGAACTTTGCCCTGGAACAGTGTCCTACTGGGAAATCCAATGAGTTTCGATACTCAGGGCACAAGTTTCTAAAATGTTAGGGATTTGGAAAAGAGACAACAGGGAGCAGAGCGTATTAGGACTGCTATGATGGGAAATGCATTATGATGGAAGGCTGCAGGAGCATTACCTATCAAAAACACCGGAAAGAACTGCATAAATAAACATCTTTTTTTCCTTGGGAGACGAAGGGACCTCATTGCTGCTCCTCATTGCACACCAAAAAAACTATGTGCAAAGTTTTTTCTTCTACAAATTCAAATGGCTTCAGATTCACACTGAATTGTGTATCTTTCCAGCAATACCATAAAATTCCCTCAGACAGGTACTCAATGGCATAGTGTTTATAGTTTGGTTTTGTTTTCCTCGTTAGTGGGAGGAGGAGGAGGAGAGTAGGGGAGGAAATAATACTGCAGATTTATTATAAGGTTGGCTTGGCTTTATGATATGAATCTGGCTTGGTCAGAACTTGCAGGCCTCTTTATTGTTGTAATTGTAAGAATCATTTAGAAAATCTGCTCTCATTTATTTCTGTATCACCAGTGGCATTTCAAGTACATAGTGCTTACATACCTACTTAATTCTGCATAGAAGCAGAAGAAAAGGCTAAAACAAACACAAAGACCCAGTCTGGAGCACAATGTACAAACTTTTCTCTCAATAATATACCTGAGAAGTGTTTTTCAAATTACATGGATCTTCAATTTTGTATATAACAACTACAGCGTCTTTGATTTATGCAAATCCTTAAGTTTAAGAGGCATTTTTTCTGGAATGGCAGCATACAGTAACAATTATGTACTGCAAAACCAATAAGAAAGTGCGTGTTATAAATGATAATAAAAATTAAGTTAGAAAGTCAAAGTAATTAATGTAGGCTTCCTCTTACTGAATTTTCAGCACTGACATACCTACCAAAATATTTCCAGAAAACTTTTTCTGAGAGAAAAAACAGTTTAACAAAGCTCCCCTTTGTTACCTTAACATGCTCATTACTTACAAAACCTCCAACTTTTGCCGTATTTTGATTTAATAGTATTTCTTCAGTTTTCTTTTAATTTTGTATGCTGAATCATACGTTGAAACAGACCATTTGTAATGGGAAACTTTCCAATTGATATACTGGACCTGTATTCCTTTATAGACTTCAATCCCTAATCTGATATTCACATTTTAAGTGCTTCACTGGATCTCTCTGTTACTGTTAAATGCATGGTCTTAAGTGAGGTCTGGACTGCAAAGGTAGGAGTTTTATAGCAGCCTAACATTCCTTACTCTCTCATGCCTAAGATCTACTTTTGCTAAACCACTTACAAATCGGATGTGCCAGGCAAGAAACTTAACCTCAACAATTTGATTAATCTTTGAATTGCAGTTGTTTCATGAATCAAACTTCAGAAGGAGCTTCCTCTTTCCAAATAATATTATGAGGATAGAGTAATGCTTTTAAAGTGTCTTCCTTTTCAATTTGGGATTTCAACATGCAAATTCAGCAGAAGCCCAAAGCAAGCAGCACAATGGAAGCATGAAAAACATTTATTAAAAGCACTCCATTGTGCTTGGGGAACATGGAAAGAGAATGAAAAGGTGAAGGAGAATTTAGTAGAGCACTGCACAGAAACAGAATTAGCAAGTCATAAGGTATCACGTGGCTGTTAGCAGACTGAAAGGCTCTGTTGATTCGATTTATTCATTAGGGCTTTTCAGTAGTGTAGGTTATTATGTGGGAGAAAGTGGGGTATATTACAACTTACTTTTTATATTTCCTTTCCTGGAGGATATTTAGCACCAGAGAAGCAGAGAAAGTTTTTGAAACTATCATGCCTCATAAATGGGAGAATGATAGGAAAAAGAGCAGCATCACCAGCTCTCTGAAGATGGATCGAAAGAGCAATGCTGGGAACAGGAAGTCAAGAAACTTTCGCTCCATTTCAAGATCACTTATACTTTGTAATGCCAAAACCAGTGACGATGGGTCAAGTCCTGATGAGAAATATCCTGATCCCTTCGAGATCTCTACCAGCTGGGGTCAGGAGGACTTTGACTGCTGTCCTAGAACACAAGTGCCAGGCACATCAGAGACAGAAGACAGCCCACCTGATCCTCCACGCGTGATCACCAGCACAGTCCAGTCCAAAGCTGCAGCAAACGAGAACTGCAACAACATGAGAAGAAAATTACTCACTAAGGTAGGCAATTTGGTTCAGTATATTGTAATGTTTCCCACTGCAGCAGCTACTAAATGGATTAATTCATGCTTTGCAGAAGTACAAGATTGTACTTTGCTCTTTCAGAGCCTGTGAGCCTGCAGTGTTCTTGCTCTGTATAAACAGCATGAAAACGGATTAGCTTTCCTGCTGTGTTGTTGCACTGCACTGATTGACGTTTTGCTGAAATCAGAGCCTGCTAGGCCACTCTCAGTGTATTCAGACTAGCACAGCTGGTGCTTTCTACCTGCAATATAGTATTCACTTCAAAATATAAAACTGCTACTATAGTAAAGTACATTTGAGAAGTGATGCCAGGAGGTCTCACAAACTGTTTAAGTATGAATTATAGTAATACTAAGAAAGACACAGGAGATTCAGCAGGCAGATGTTCTTTCTCTCTGATTCAGGAAGGAGGTAGTGATGGTTCTAAAACCACCAGAAATAACACTTTTTTCTAGAGATATAAAAAGTCTTAACAGCCTCATATTACAGCACTATTCTTTAATCAAGAAGTAACTATGTTAATCTGAATAATTTTTCAGTCTGAACAATATATTTTAGATGCCTTTAGAAAGTTCCTTTTCAGGAATTATCTTGTTTTTCTGATAATCCTGAATTAGGAAAATATACTATTTTTTCTACTTTCTCTGTGCCCATTGGTGTTATTCATGAAAGGGACCTCATTGTAGGTATGACATGTCTTCTAGCAGTTTGGGTCCTCATGACACCTCCCTTATTATATGGCATTTACCTGTGTGAATAGTGGTTAATGTGAAAGAACTGACTCTTTTGCTAAAATATTTCTTATATTATTTGTATTATTTTTACATACCTTCAATAGAAATTGGCTAAAACTAGACTTCTACGTCTAAACACGGAGTAGCAGAGTGCCACTGAAAATCAGAATCTTCTCTTACTCCTTGAATTTCTTGCTAATGATCACAGCATGCAGCTCAATAATCCAAAGCCTGCAACAGTACAGAGTTCCGGATATGAGATGTTTCAGCCTCTGGCAAAGTCCCAGCATAAAGGCAAAACCAAGCCAACTTTCTATTACATTCTGACAGAAAACATAAATAGGTGACACTGACCCGAGTTCTAGAACACACTCGGTCACCTGGAAAACCATACCACCTCCTCCCTTTCGGAAATAGTCCATATGAACTCTGCTGACCTCCTTCAGTGACTGAAGAAGGAGCTGCTGCTGTGAAGTTCCCCATCTTTTAATAAGCTGAAGCACATTCTCAGGCATATGTCAGCTGCCACAATCTATTTGCTTGCATAGCTCCAAATACACAGAGCTCCAATAGCTGTTGTGGTCGATACCCATATGAAACTACTCAATATCTTACTGCAGACTGTAAGTTTAGACCATTTTCTTTATAGCTGGCAAGCAGCTCAAATAGGGATCTGGGGAACAAAGTCTCATAAGTAATGCCATTGCAGATAAAATACAACTGCTAAGGGTATAAATCCACTCTTAGGCTGTTAGTGTCACTGAACAGGATGGTTCATGAGCATGGATGGGTGTTGACATTAATTAGTCAGCAACTCAGTCTGTTGCAGCAGCGTGTGGATTGCTTCGTGCCACTGTCAAAAATGGGTACATTAAATTCCCTCTCCAGAGCTCTCATAGCAATATAAACCTTCTGAAATGCTATTTGCTAATCTTCCATACCGTTCAGAGTCATGGATCAGTGTGTGATTCTAAAAAGTCTTATCTCAGAATGCTAAATAAGATGAACATTGGTAACTGCTACACTGACCTTAGTCTGTACTACTGTTGCTGAGGCTTTGCCCTCTGGTATGAAATCAATGATCTCTATCTTCCATATGGCATGAGCCTATCAGGAAAATCTTCCTGTACCATGTGTCTTAGAATGTTTAAGCTTAAACCCTCTCTCTTTAAGAAAGTAGTTAACAAGTATTTTTCAAGTCCCAGCATAACACTCGCTCTCCCCATGTGACAATTCAGAAATTCATGATGTGTGACTCAGAGCTGAAGGATCCTTGTCTTTGTTCAGGAAAATTGATTCCATTCTTTCTGTGGTGTTGCTGAGGATATTCCACTATTATTCTGCTTTCTAGCGCCTGCAGCCCTAAAAGCATGACTCTGAAGGTGCTAATAACTCTCACAGAACTGAACCATTTTATTTTTGCTGTCACACTGTAAGGAGAGAAGAATGTTTGAAAGTGCTGCATAATTTAACGTGCCTTGTGCACTTCTTCTCCAGAGATAAGGGGGAACCTGGTACATCAGTATTCCAAATACTAATTCCTCTTATCTGTTCAAAAAGCTTAAGCATCAAAGCTTAAGTACCTGGGACATACTCTCATGTATGGTATTCACCATAACCATGAGCAAATCAGAGTTTCAGGACTTATGCATATGCATTAGAGGTGCTTTTTCCTGATTTCAAAATCTTTAGGATCCCAAAGAATATTTCTGTGTCCCTTACTAACAGTCTGAGAAACTAGGTGCTATTTACAATAAGGAAATGAGAGCTAGGAGGAGGATTTTTGAAGAGAGAGCATCTATGCATCATGACATGAATTCCATTAACTTCAGTCTGCAACAGAAAATGCTGCTGTAGCCACTGAGGGAAGCACTGCAGCATGCGCGCAACCTATATTAAACTACAGAGAATCACCACAAACACTTTGTTCTTACTGCACTACCTGTACAAAAGACTTTGAGCTGGAACTCAGATCTTATACACAAGAGAATTTCAGAAGGCTGAAATTCTGATGATATAACAGGTGGAAGGAAATAAGGTTGAGACGAGACTTAAATAGAAACTCATCCACCATTATTTAGCAGTTCATTATATTCACGGCAGTTCCATCCATGCATCCATGCAGTTACCTCAGACATTTGGATGACCAGATGGCAATTCCCACCCTGCCAAGACATGGCCACTTTAGGTCACATAAGGCCTTGTGTAACAGTCCTTAGCTGTTATGTCCTACTTTATCCTCAGCCTATCCTACTACCACAAATATCTACCTCACTTTCCTGCTGCAGTCCTATTCCCAGTAATTTTTTTTTTTTTTTCACAGAAAAGCCACCACTGTGATGTACAGAGAATGGAATTAAACAGGAGACAATCTGGGGAAAAGGAAATGGAGATGGTAGAGAGAGAGTGTGGAATTGCAAAGACAGGAAAAAAGAAAAGGGTTATGGGATACTTTAAAGCAAGTGAGGAAAGAAGTCAGGAGCACTGAAGGAATCATATCTGCAGCCAAGTACATCACCTAACTACTACCCATTTCCTATCAAATGCCACATTCTTCCTTCTTGTCATCTCTGTGTCCTTGACATCTTCTGCATCAGCATCAGCAGCTTCATTCATCTACTTGTTCTCAGCACGAAGGCAGCTAGAGATGTTCCCACTAAGGGCTATCATTTCATAAACTTCCTAGCCATCTCTTTCTTTCTGCTTGGCTGATTGCACAAGAAAGCAGTAAAAGTACATAATGCGCACACCCAGGCAAAGAGAAGCTGTATCAAAATCTTAGAGTACATAACAACTTTGCCTTGTGAGATAGCACCTGAGAAAAATCTCAGTCCAATCCATTAATCTATACATCCTCTTCAAAGTATCTCATTATATATTCTAAATAGCAAAGATTCCCCTCCCTCCCCCATGTCTAATGTACTGGCAGCAACAATGACAGCCGATGAACAGCCCTTTAATTCGTACAGTTTCTGTGTTCCAATGTTCACTCATATCGCCTATTGTTCATTGCATCTAGAGCACCCAAAATTACCTGGGTGCCATCTGATCAGCCATCTCCTGGACCACTTAGCTTCCAAGATGTGGTGTGCTTAGTCTGGTATGGACAGAGCTGGAAAGTCAGTGTGTCACTGTATAAACAAGCAGATCTCTTTTATAGTTTACTTCTCACAGGATCAGCTATATTCAAGTGGCCTGAAAGGAAAACATAAAAACACTGTGAGCAGTGTCCGATACCTTGTGCACTAGCACAGCAAACGCTGGAAGATGTCCTTGCCTGCTTGTGTCACTACAAAGCCTGAAACTATGCCAGTTGTAGGAATAACACGCAGGATTAGATAATATCAAGTCCTTCAGAGAAGAGCAGTCTCTGCTGGGCAGCATTCCATTACCTCTTCCTTGCACCACCAGTGCCCTGGGAAGCACCAAGAGTTACCAGCCAGAGGGGGTAGTACCAATGCTGAAGTAAGATCTAGAATACACTGTAACAGGGAAGGGCTGATCTGACTGCGTGGTTTCACTCAGTTCTAGAGACATCTTTATTCTTGCTTCCTTTGGTCCCTGAACCTCTGCTTAAAGGACAAAGGTAATTTTTCTCCCTTGGTCACCACAGAATACAATTTCATTAACTCACTTTTATGCAAGTACCAGTTAGCTGGCCCTTTGGTACCAGGACAAGTGTTACAGCAATAGACTGTAACATCTCTAACATGAGCCCAAGGGCAGGATGGAAAAACAAAGCCAAGAGAGGAGACTGCATTTATTTAGGCATTCATGTGTCCTCCTCCTTTTTCCTACTTGTTCTCTCCTTCTGTCTTCCTGGCCTTCTTGCTTTTGTGACGCTGGGGCCATGTTATCTCCAAAGTAAGCTGGGAAAGAGGCGGTTATGTTAAGACAGTATGTGCTGCAAAATGCGTGCCAGGGCAAAGACTCCCAGAAAAACATACCAAAGGCCAGATGATTGGTGGAAAGGTTCATCTGTAACATCTGATGTACTGAATCATCTGCCTTGGACAGAACCTTAATCCTATGCCCTGCTTCTTGTATCATCCAAAGGCTTTCTAACTTCTGGTATTTAATTAATTGCAAAGGGAATACGCTGCTGGGAAAATGAATTACATCTACTATAACTATTTTGGAAAGACCAAGGCATCGTCAAAGTCAGTGAAGTCATGTCAGTTTATGCCAGACAGAATCTGGACTTTCCGCTGCTAAAACTGATGCAGAAATAAAATGGTTATTGAAGAAAATCCCCAAAGATTGTATTCTCTTCCCGTTCCCCCTGGAAATCCCAGCCATTTCACAGTCAGGAGGGCAGAAAGCTAAGTGGTTAAATTCATTATTGTATTGTTGTTAGATTATTTTTTGGTCTTTTTTTTTTTCTTTCTTTTTTTTTTTTTTTTAAACCAGCAGTCAATCACCTCATTGTCATACATTTGGTTAGCTGAGTCAAAGACCTTACTTGAACTAGCCTTGTATAATACTTTACTTCATTTCAGACAATCTAACCACTGTGTTTTACGTTAAGAGCACACAAAAGTTTTTCAGTTTTTCCACAGATGCCATGGTTACCCTTATTTCTAAACAACATCTGGAATTAGATGTTTTGAGATGGGACTGTAGGCTAGAAATGCCTAATGAAAGCACGAAGGAAAAAGAAATCTCTTAAATGGCAGATAGAAAAACATCCTCAAAAGCTTTGCATTTAGCATGACAAAAAAAAAAAAAAAAAAAAAAAAAAAAGAGGGGGGGAGCAGGAGAGCTGGCCTGGAAACACAAATTACTTTTCCAGATCTAAACACATGAAAAATTAATCTACTCTTACCTGTGACAAAATTGCGCTCAAGAAGTCTCTTGAACTTGACATTTAGTCTTCATTGTGCAGCCAAGCAGATTCAGTTTAAAGACATATTTTGCTTATAATGCACTCCCGCAGACTTTCTTCATTTTGTTTTCAAAGCCATGGGTGGATATTATAATGCAGATACAAGTTTCCTCAGAGTCTTGAAGGTGGCAAAAGCCCCTTATAAGCAGAGAGAATTTATTCACTTACAGCAAATATGTGTTTAAACATATGTCCTAATAAAGACAAGGCAAGGCTGACCTAGAATCCACTCGTCAACTTTATTTTAGAAAAGTTTCAGCATTCATTATGTTCAGAGATATAAATCACTTTTCAGAACAAACAGAACACTTTAAAAAGAAGTAAAATGAAAAATAAATGCTGTCTTTACACTTGGAACCATCAGCAGTACTTCTATGCATAAAATAATGAGACAGGAAATAAAAAATATTAAAGAACAAAACCCAAAGCAAATTGACTGCTGGCACATGAACTGGTCAAATGTTTATTTTTCTAAAGAACAGCTTTTATTAATTTTCTGTCATGTTGCAATAACTTGGATGTTAATGTAGTGATCTATATTCAGGACCCAAAAAATTGCAAAAAAAGCGTAGATGCTGACAACATACAGATATTTGCCACATGTCCCTCCAGCTCTGTAAAAACTTATTGTTTTTTAAAATGATTCACATAAATTAATTGCAGAAAAGGTTGACACACGGAGCTAATTTCAAATGTAGTGCAACTTGGTAAAATGATTACAGATTTAGACAAAAATTGTTCCCAAGATTTTTATGCAGTGTACAACAGATTTAATCTCTAATTTCCTTCTGACTAAGCACATACAATTTATTGTTTTGGGAAGGAATATTCATATCAGGTTTTACTTGGTGTCATTTCACATGTATGACCCAATATAATCCCTAATTTCCCACCTGGTCTGTGCCCCATTGTACAAAATAGAACTCCTTCCACAAGGATTTACTGCAATGAAAAATTTCAGAGCCAAACCCTTTGTGATGTCCTGTGAAACGGATTAAAGCCAAATAACTTCTGGACAATTAACTATGAGGCTTTTTATAAACACCATGAACAAGATTTAGGAAGGATATAAGCATGACTGTGCTCTTAACAGAGAGGAGTTGGGGACAGTTTGAAAAGGCCCAACATTAGGTTAAAATCAAGAACAAAATGAAATGCGAACAGCTGCACAGATTTCTGTGTGCATGCCTGACCAGTATATATGAGAGGATACATAGCTACTTTAACGGAGCAGTATGCAATAGTAAAGACTCCTAACACGAGAAGTTGGCAAATCCAAATCTGAGCTCTGACTGCAGAAAAAAAAAAAAAAAGACAACAAACTTTTTTTAAAGACTGACTCTATAATACAATTATTCTTTCATCTCAACCCCAACCCATGATCAGCTGACATCCCAAAATATGTAGCCAACCAAGAGAATAACTTCCTACCTTTACTATATATCTTACAGTTCTCATGTTTTTCAACAACCCTACTAAAAACTGTGAGTTTAATGGATGCTTCATGTACCTGGCCTGTAATTTCTTACTGAGAGCTAAAACAAAGGACCGACGTAAACAAATGGAAAAGATAGCTCGCATATTCTGCTGCTCAAGGTCTGAAATTTTAAGATATCTGAATTCTAATCTTTATTTTGTTATCACACCAAAAATTTCAAAACAGTGACACAAGATAAAAAAGAGCACAATATAGTCCTGATTTCAGTTATTTATTTCCCAAGATATTTACTTTGGGTGAAAAGTAAATATAGAATTCAGACAATCTGGTTTAAGATAGAATTCTGTCCATGCTTATACACTTACCCATTACTCACTAGAAGCACTCTTCATGAACAGAAAAGTCTTCGTAAAATCCAGACACTCCTCATTAATGGCAGACAATCTGGAATGCAAACAAACCCACTGAGTGAGCAGGTCAGTCAATACAAGTATAGCCTTTATCCATTACCTACTGAATTCAGCCTGCATTGAGCCTAGGTCTCCAAGTTAAATACTTCATTCATTCACAGACTTAGATTTACTCTGGCAAGCTTCAGAATGGGAAACAGGCTTCAACAGTCAGCTCACAAGATAGTGAACTTTATTGACATTGCTGCAAATTCCAAGTTTGTGTTTGCTATCAGTCAGGTATGATGTGATGCCTATTGATTTGTGGTCAAAGGACATAATGATTTTACCCCTCAGAGCTGGATGAACTCTAGCCCCTACTGATGGTGAAGAAGATGGTTACACAGCTTTCCTTGTGCTGTTAAAGGATTACAGATTACTGGAAATAGTTCGTGCCACTCTGACCAGGGGACCTGGGAGCAATACAGACAGTTGACCACCGCTATGTCTTGTGGCCTGTCCTAACATATGAAATTTGCCTCCCCTTCAGAAATCTATACCTCAGTCATACAAATCTCTTGGGAACAAGCCTGGATCCAGGATACACTGAGAGCCCTCTTCACTTTGTGGAGTATGGAGAGGCTGGCGAGGGCAGAGGAGGTGGGTTCAGTTAGGAGCAGAATGAGTTAATACTTGAATTGGGAGATTTACTAAGCAATGGAAAAGAAATTGTGTGCTAACTTTCCAGCTTTTTTTGTCTCTTTTATGTTTTTAAGCATACATGCATATGTGCTGCAGGAGCGTATTTCCTAGATGAATGTGTTGTCCTCCACATGCTGAGTCAATCCATTCCTTGTTTATTTACTCATATGACTTAAGACACTATTTCTCTTTCTGTATGGCCATTTGTTAATGATTCATAACTCTGTTAAAAATGTGTTTGTAATTAGTCCTCCATATGCAACACACAGACTACAGCAACCTCAATCAGTCTGGAGTGGACAAAGAATTTGCCACTTTTTCAGACCTCTCTGCTCCTCTGCCTCCTCTTAACAAGGGAGCAGCAGGGGTGGAGCTCCTAGTGTTTTGTATACGCTTATTTTCCATTCAGACCTCTTCTGTTTTCCAGAGTATTTCCTTTTCTGACACGTATTTATTTTCTTCCCTTATAATAGTTAACGTAGACAAAATTTGTCCAGTTACTATGAAAAGTCTATTATCTGTTCTCTTCCCCTCTATGTAAAGGGACACTCTATTCTGATACTTCCCTCTTGTAGCCAGAAGCCACTGAAGCCTTTAGGAAAACAACTTTTTTTAAACACTGACTCAATAACACAATTATTCTTTCACAACCGCACAGTGCTAAAGGCCTGTTCCTATTCTACGTGGAGGCAGTCTGGTTCTAAGAACAAGAGCACTTTCTGTATTTCTTAAAAAGGTTCAAGATAAGTAACTTTTAACATCCTTGGTACATTTTCTTTCATGCAACCTTTCATCTTTTGAATAGGACAGCTGTATCTGCAGGCTATGTGCAACCACAGGGAACAGCAGCTCAGGAATAAAGCTCTCCAAGAGCCCAAAATGTGCATCTCTCTGGAAGGGGCTCACCGGCTGCCACGTGCCTGCTGGAACAGCAGCAAACAGGTACAGTACATGTGGAGTCAGCAGGCTTATTATGGAGCCATTTGTCTGCACAGATTTTGCATGACGAGCTCTCTGTGACAAGCTATGCCTTGAAGCTTAGTTTCAGGGAAAGGCTGAGATGTTTGGAATCATTTGTTATACCACTTCCAGTTGGAGAGACAGGTCAAGATTCTAGAAAAATAAAATTGCGAACATTCAGGGGTCTATTGCTTCTCAATTACACTAAAAACAAAACCTGGAAGAATGAAAGACTATACGTAACATCAAGTTTTCAAATAGTTGCCCTATTAAAGGGCAATATAGGATGTCACCAGCCTAGCAATGTAAAACAAAGTTCCTGACAGGGAATAAAGCAACTTGTAAATGCAGGATGGTAAGAGAGGAGGAATATTTTGCTGAAATGTAAGCTGTATGTGGAAAGGCAGTCACTGATCACAATGACTGAGCAGAAGAGAGCAGCAACAGGGAAAAATCCTACCAGGGGTTGGGGTGTATCACACATCAAGACATCTCACAGCATCTCTCTTCAAGCAAACGAAGGATTGCAGCTGGTTCCTAATTTAGTGAGACACATAGCACAATAGTGCCATACAGTTCTTTGTAAAACAATATGCAAATGTGCTCCTTGTTTCTATTTTTTTTTTTAAAGGGATGGATGTCTGAGCCCCAGGGATGAACTGTTAACACTAAATGGACAATCACTTAAAGTTCTGTCTAGCAAGGAGGCTGAATCCTTCATTCACCCAACAACACAGCTGGTGAACACCATGATGGCTAGCAAAGTAAGTATGAAATTTGTGGTCCCCTCCCACAAGCTGTGGGGTGATTTGAAATTAACTTGAGAGAGAGGGGGAATTTGTGCATCAGACGTTTGAAGAACATGGTTTTGCTTTCCCTGACAAAATCCCAAACCTCTTGTGGTAAGACTCTGGCGACTTGCAGCATAGCTTTGTTTCCCCAGATAAACAGAGGCTATGGAGGCCAAGCCCCTGGGAAATTCTAGCAAGAGCTGTATGACCCCTCCTTTTAGAAACACTTAGCTTGCCAATGTTAATTTTCCATTTGGAAGTTGAGCAAAGACAGAGATGGATTTAAGTGAAGATACATGAATCCAGAAGACAGACAACAGGCACTGTACTGAAGTACTTCTGAGGGTCTAGGATCTAAAAATCTCCCACGGTGAATGTTACTGGAGTGTGCTACAGAGAGAGGGAAACAGGAGGCAGCATTAGCAGGTCAGTAACCCTGGTTTATCACCAAGTCTTTCCATGGAAAACCCTTTTGATCTTTCTTTCACGGAGTCCATTTCATTGGATTAGACACACTTAATTTCAAGCTTGCATTTCATGCCTCTCATCCGCACCCCAACCAGATGGCACCAAAGGCTTTTTGCTTGCAAATTCGGGAGGACTTCGGGAGGACTTCGGGAGGATGATGACTGGACAGAGTTAGTCCCCTACCACACATTTACCACTTTGAAGATGATAGAGCTCAGAAAGAGATTTGTTGCAGAGTCTATATCTTGATATTCAAGGAGAAAAAGGCACTTTCTGTTATCTGCAAATGGGTCGTACAAAAAGCCATGTTATAATCCTAGGCTGAGAAAGAAACCCTGACTGGAGCTGCTATCAGGTCTGAGTGTGCCTCTTCCTAATACACCAGTGAACTGTCTCTACCCCAAATGTCTGCTGTATTCTGCCGAGAGTTCTGTTTGTTTTCTCTCCTTTAAAAGCCTAAGTGTCCAGAGATGAACTACATTAAAATTCTGTAGCATAGTGCCACCTGAGTGGCAGCCAGGTGACTTGTGCATTTAGAGCCTGCACCAAATTAATTAAGGGTTAATAGCAAAGGCTTTTCAAGGTAGCTGGCTTGGCAAAAGATACACTGCAAAATCCTTTTCAAAATGCCTCTTTGTCTTCTCCGCATTTCTTATTTTGAAGAATATCCTAAGGGAATAGGACTAGAAAGCCCTAGTAGGATTTTGCTACTTGACAATGCCTCCACCTGCTGTCGAAGAGGAAAATTATCTCCAAGTCAGGCTTCTGGAAGAAAGTGTTTTTCTTGTTTGGATCCAGACAGAGTAGAACATACAGATCCTGCTCTGATGCTGCTCTTGTGGCCTTCTTACCCCCTACAGAATATTGCTGAGCAAACCTCTTTTACATTTGGAGGTCTACTATATTTCAGTTTTCATACACTGTCTGTATTTAGTAATGTTTTTCCTTAAACTGTGATTCCCTCAGGCTCAATGGCATTCCCCATGTTGCAAAAGAAGCAGGACTTTCAGGAACCATATCCATCCAGAAATTATTCCCAACATCAACTCTTATTTAGGTGTGATAATTTATTTGTTTCAAACTGTTCTAAAAACCTGCATTTACAGAGCTGAGTGTTTCATCTGCAGATTTTAAAATGCTAGAATTAGTGGCCATATTTTCCAAAGCAACAAAAAGTTTCCAAATAGAAGGGGCTGAATCTTTGCAAAACACTAAAGCCTAGTCCAGAAAGGTTTTTAAGCAATTGGATCATATTTTGACTAAAAAGAACATCTTTGAAATGAAAAGTTAGATGCCTATCCCCCACTGCAAAGCTGAGGCCTTTCTAAAGTGATAGAGATCAATGACACAAAAGCAAGAGTTATTTCAAGATATAAACAAGTATGGCTACAGTTTACCCATACATCAAAATACTTGCCTGTCTGAGCCAACTGGAGGTTTTCAATCAATTTTCCGTCCATTTTGTATAAAAACCTGAATCTATTTCTATCTTTTTACTTGGGCAAATTATAATCATTTTATAGCAACATTTTGAGCTGCTTTCTCCTTTATTATCTTGTTTATTTTAAACAATTTATTTTTCTCCATGCTTTTTGATTCAAGCTGAAATTTATGCAAGCCAAATTAGGAGAAATCTTATTTTCAAGTTTAGATAATTTTCAGCAATGTTTTCTTTTTTTTTTTTTTTAAGGATACACCAACTTGTAAGGAAAAGCCTTTGGAAATACTAAATGGTTTTCTGCACAATAAAGCTGCATGTCAACGGACTCGCAGTAACTCAACCAGTAAGTTGCAAAGAAGTACTCTTTTCTCTTGTAATAGTCTAGGAGTGCACAGCGCTTCATCGTGTGCTGGTATTACAGTGATGAAAGAAACTGCAGCTGTTGTCCAAATTTAGTCTGGGATCCTTAGCTAAAAATTGCTGATGCATAAAAACACCAGCTTTTATATTCACAATCTCCTACAGTCAGATGTTTTGTGCATAATCATCCAATTTTCTGTATTATATTGTATTATATATATTGTGTAGCTGTATTCTTAGTAGGCCAGTGCTTTTTTGGTAGGGAATGTTTGCCTTTTATTATATTTAATATCAATGGGTACCCCCACATTGAGTCTTAAGAAGATCTCTCCCTTCACAGAAAGAATTTACAAGAGAAAAAACATTTCTAGGTAACATTTACCTGATGAAATGAATGCACAGAAATGTCCAACGCCTGAGAAATAACCGTGCTTCTCTCCCCATGTCTGTCAGGCATAAACTCGTACTGGATACGAGAGATGGACTGCACGATGCCTCAGAAAGCCGTGCCCTTCAGAGACCGGCAGCCCCACGCCCTGCACACCAGCCGCAAATCTCTTTCCCAACAGCTGGACTTCTCTGGAGGCAGAACCCCAGTAAGTGAAATCCCCTGAAAGCAGCCTTCCAGTGTCTGAAGAGGGCCTATAAGGATGCAAGGGAGGGACTCTTCATTAGGGACTGTAGTGATAGAACAAGGGGTAACGGGTTAAAACTTAAACAGGGAAGGTTTAGATTGGATATAAGGAAGAAATTCTTTACTGTGAGGGTGGTGAGGAACTGGAATGGGTTGCCCAAGGAGGTTGTGAGTGCTTCATCCCTGGCAGTGTTCAAGACCAGGCTGGACAGAGCCTTGGGTGACATGGTTTAGTGTGAGGTGACCCTGCCCATGGCAGGGGGGTTGGAACTGGATGATCTTAAGGTCCTTTCCAACCATAATTATTCTATGATTCTATGAGCTGGTGGTGCAGTCTGCATTCAGCTTTTCCCACCAGACCTTTGTGTTCTAACAGGCTGGAACAGCCTGTGCCAAAAGCTGGATCAGGTCCCTGTCTGTCTCCTTCACACGGCTCATCTGTCTGCGAGCTCACCCTTAACAGGGCCCAGCAGAAACCAGGGTTGTAAGGACATTTATGAGAGCTGTTAACCACTACTGAGCATCCTGGCTGTCATCACATGTCCCTGTCACCTGCCCCAGTCTTGGGGATAAGGAGTTCTGAAGCCTCTTCTGCAGTGTAACTCCACATAAAGGCCTATTTTATGCCTTTTAAATGTTGCTTTGGATGAACACTCATTTCCAGCTTGTTTTGGATCAGACAGGAGCTTGCTGACAGAACTTTGCTGACCAAGAGGACTGGGTGGTAAGGGACCAGGTCCTGCTGCAACAGCCAGGACAAGGATGCAGAAGATCTGGGTGTACAGGCTCGGTGCACTTGGACATAAACACTTTGAAACACATAATAAGGAGCAGCATCTTCAAACATTGAGTGTATGAGAATAAAACCTGTCCTGTGGTCACCTCCCTGCCTTTCCCCAGTCCTGGGAGGATACTGGGAGCTGCACATCTGCAAAGAAGGGGAATTGCCATATCTGGGGCCAGCAGCCTCTTCCTGCCCTGTTGAAGTGAGGAAAAATTGTTCATCACAACAAAAAATATTGATTTACCCCATTTCCATTTTTCTGCTGGGACACAATCATTTTACCACCAAGAGAAGCTCCTTAGGCCTGACTAGAAATCCTTATTGAGGCTGGAGGCAGAGCCAGGTCTCCTTGTGGGACGTGGCCAGTCGTGGTGGGGCACCTTCTCCTCTCCAGCTTACCTCTAAGGCTCATTACTTTGACTTATTGACTTAGTTCGTCCTTTGCAAGTTCTTCACACAGCTCTACAACAAATTAAACCTCTTATTAACTAATTAAGCTATTTCTCCAACCAGGCAGCAAAGGGAGAAGAGGTTGTTGTTATTTCTATTTTTAAACACCCACAAGAGGCAGACGTGCTTGGACAGAGCCTGAGGCACCAGTGGTGGACAGGGCCAGCCAAGAGCCCCACTGCAACCTGGCAGCTTTAGCAACAAAAGCCCCAAGGGGCTGGAATGTGCTGCTTTTAGCTGTTGAGTTTTCCACATCTGGGACTGATTTTGGGCATGAAGATGCCAGCCTCCGGGTGATGCAGGCAGTGATGGGGCTGTGTGGGATACCCAAGGGAGGGATGCTGAGCACAGCGTGGAGCTCCAGTGGGAAGGACACAGCAGCCCATGGGATCCCACCATCTCCAACAGCGAGTACAAACAGAGTAGTGGGGTTTACCCCCACACGTGTGCATCTCAAAGCTGTTGTCCCACACATCCCCCTTAGGCTGTGACTGGAGCCAGATTTCCCCAGTGCACAGCTCCCCTGAGCCAACATCATTCTCATTGTCTGCAGGGACAACTCCCACAGTTTTTGGGGGAGAAATCAAGGACCACCCTATAGCAGCCATCAATGGGGCTGGTCCAGCCCTGGGACACCCCACAGTGACTCTCCTAGCCATCAGCCTCCCTATAGGAACCGCAACCAAGGGCTTCTCTGCTGCACAGGGCTCCAGCAGCCGATCCAGGTTATCGAGGCTGGCCGGATGCTCTTTAGGAGCATCCCAGCCAGCTCCTGGCAGCACTTCATTGCTGAGAGACTCTGCCTGCCTCACGGCTCCTTCCCTCTGAGGTGGGAAGGGAACACTGCGGCTGCTCCTGCTGCGCATCGTGCGGGAAGGGATGGGGATTCTGCAAGAGCTCTGCTCAGAAACGCTGCTGCTTTCTGGCAGGCTCTGGCCTCCTTCCCTGCACTGAGGCATCAAGCACTGGGATGCCACAGGGGCTGGGGCCAGATGGTTTCTGCAGGTGAAACCACTGATGTGAGGGCTTTGTGGGTCTGGAGAGACCACAGCTGCTTCATATCCAGCTTGATGTGGGCTTGTTAAGTGGGGTATTTGCCCTGGTGGGTGGGAAACTGAGCATGTCCTGGGTATAAAAGGGTCTGGGGTGGGTGGTTTGGGCTGTGTTTGCTTTGTTTCTCTCCTTTTGGTTGAGTTGTATAGCTTTTTTTTCCTTTTAGGGCTCTGATTTTAATTCTGTTTTCTCTCTTTTCCTAAGTGACTCCTTGCAGAATGTGCTTCAGGGCTGACCTGCTCTCTGCCTGCTGTGGAGGCCTCCTTGCTGGGGGCTGGTCTTGGTGCCTCCAGCAAGCCCCATCCCTGCCAGGTAGCTCTTTGCAAACTTCCCTTTAGCACTGTTTGCTGTTGAGGGGCTCTCCCAGCATCTCTAACCTCAGCAGGGGATAAGGCCAGGGGCTGGTGCTGAGGCAAGGGATGGAGACTGCTGCACAGGGTGATTTAGGGAAGCTGGTGTTTGCTATGGCAATGCTGTAAACTGTGTTCTGGCTGATATGATTAGTGGAGCCACTGCTGTACTGGAGCCTTGAGCTGGGGTGAACATTGGAAGGGGCAAGGTCCCATGGCAGTGGCTAAACCCTGCTGCAGGGAGTGTTTTGCAAGCAGAGGATGCAGAGGGAGAGTAAAACTGCAGGGTCAAGTGGGAGGATGATGTTAAGAGGTCTATTTAATGCCTTTGCCTTCCTGCTGGGTTCTGTGGATATGGCCTTTGTGTGGCACCAGACCCCTCTGCAGCCCAGCGCCTCCATCCCATGGGGTGGCCAGGGCTTGGTGCTGTGCTGCTTGGGATGAGCGGGAGCAGGGTTTGGGGTCGGTGCTGTGGTGTGAATGCCTGCAGAGTGTGCTGTGGTTTCAGGGATGCTGCGAGGACCTGCAGCCTCTGTCAAGTGCTGGGGACAGGAGGATTTAATGGGTTTTCCACGAGAACTCCCCACATGATGCCATGGAGGAGGGATGCTGGGGAGCCACAGCTGGGCTCTGCTGCCTGCACCTGTACCTGGGGTATGGGGGCTCTGCCCCTAGTTGGTGGCTATGGGGGAAACTCGGGGTGCTAAGCCCTGAATGCAGTGGTAATGCTGGGATGGGGAGCATACAAATATCAGGGCTGGTGGGCAGATCCATGCGTTAATGCTGCATGTGCTGCCATAGTCCTTGTGGGCTGGTGACAGTGTAGCACAGCCCTGCTGTGAATAGGGAAGGATGCAGCTGGAATGCAGAGAACACAACGTACTTCTCCTGGTCTGCTCAAAGGGAAGGGCAAGGGGAGTTTGACAGCTCCTTAGGCAGGGAGATGGCTGTAGGAACAGCTGAGGAGCCCCATAAGTGCTCTGTACTGATTCCACCACAGTGAGTGATGGGGACTGAGGGAAGGGGAAGGACATGGGAGCAGATTTTGCAAATGATTTCACCACTGGTTACGTTTCCTTTGCTCTAAAACAGTGCAGAATTTGGGGGAAGAAGCACAAGTCTGGCACGGAACAAATCCCACAGCCAGCTGTGCCTGGGCACTGGGGGGAAGGAGCTTACAAAGTCATTGGTGATGCAAAGCTGTGCCAGGAAAACATGGGACAGGGCATGGTAAATCCCACTTCATACACACGCCTGAATGAGAAATCTCTTTCCCCCCATCTAATCCATTACGACATGCTTATTCCTATAACAAATAACTGAGTCAGCAGGAGAAAACCAAATTCAATTTATATCTCAATCCAAGCAAATATGAAAAGGCTGCCAAATCTGACAATAAAACTGCAATGATCTCAGATGTTTCCCTCCTATATATTAAGAGAAAGGGGATCAGAGAAGCTTCTGGCTATGTGGTTGTAGGTGGAGATGCAGGGTGATTATGCCTTGGAGCTGTGTCCTTAGGTGGTGAGCACAGATTTGCTCTGAGTGGCACCAGCCAGATGTGCTGGTACAGATGTGACATTGGAGCTATAGACCGTGGGCACAGGGGCTGTTCTCTGAAGTTTGTCGAGTTTCAATGAGAGCAGAGCTGTGCAGCACAGAACCCTGTGTTGGCGATGTTCTTTTCCAGCCAGGGTGGCGGGCAGCACGTTGCTCTGTGTGCCTTGGGGGGCCCATTTCTGCATTGCCCAACGTGATAAATGGGTGCAGCCAGCTCAAAAGTTGTTCTTGCCTCCTGCAGAGACAATGCATTGTCTGTCTCCACGCCAGCACTGCTCAAAGTGGCTGGGATTCCTTTGGAGTGAGGCAAGCCTTTATTCCCATCTGAGCTGTCCTATGGATGCTTGAAGCCCTGTCTGCCCTGCCACTGGGGTGTTCAGCTCAGCTAACCCAGCTTGGCTGTTCTAGCTCCCTGCTGTGCCCAGCCTGGCTGTAGGTATGTGATGGCACCATTCTGCTGTGTAATGACACTGAAGGGATGTCCACAAGCTGGTGGCAGGGCTGGGGTTCAGTGCTCCTTGCTAAGCCAAAGTGACATCCCCAAACGGAGCTGGGCACCCCTGCCTGTTGGGGCCCCATCACATTCAGAGATGGTGCTGGGCTTCTGGTGGCATCAGTGGGAATGGATGGGTAGGAAAGATTAAACCAAGAGTCAAAATAGACAATTCGATGAACTATTTTCCTAGAGGAAGGCATTTAGCAAGCTCATCTGAGCTATAAATATCCCATAATGTTCCTCTAATATGTGAGGGGAGCTGGGGAATGGGAACGGGGGGGGGGGGGGGTCCTCCTGTAAACAAATGCAGAACAAATAGTGGCACGAGGAACAAAAGGTACTAATGAATTCAAGCCAAACACCCCCGTTTGGCTCAAGGATGCGGTGTTTCTTGAGGAACATGTAACCACATCCAGGCAATTCCTTAGTCCCTCTGGAACCTAAACTCAGGGCTTTTTGTTCCCAGATGTTGGGGGTTTGACGTTTGCCATTGATCTTCCTTTTTTAAAAAGGCTTAAACCCCCCAAGTTAAGCAATGTGAGAACAAAATAAGATGTTTTATGTTGGGCTGGAATGAGGGGTTTTGGTTTTCAGCTTGAAAAGTTCCCACTTTATGGAGTAGAGTACTTGAATAAGGGCTGGATTCAGCCTATGGAGGACAGGAAGAGGATGGATGATGGGGAATCCATGCAAGGAGCAAGTGGGGACACAAACGCCTGGGGAAAGCTCTTTGTTAGGCCTGTACTTTGCTCAGGAGAAGCCTATGTGTTCTCCGCACTGATTTGCTTTTTACCCACTCAAACCACAGAACAGGAGAAGGGAGGGGAAGGAAACGCTGTTCCTGGGCGATGCTGGGAACAGTTTGCTCTCATTAAAATCTGCTTTCACCTGCTACTAATTTTTCTCTTGTTACAAAGGCCGGGAATGGTTTGTTTGTTTGTTTGCCTGCATGAAGAGGGTGGGGGAAAAGAGCTGTTAGATGCTGTCGACTACGAGGAGATGACAGCGCGGCTGGCGGGGGCATGCCGGGTGATGTGCCAGCGGTGGGGATAGGGAGAGAACTGCAGAGATGAAATCTTTCCTGTGCTGTCACAGCAGCATGAGAAGAGATGGTGAGGTGGGAGCTGCTTTGGTGGTGCAGGCAGCAATGTGGGCAGTGGTTGCTCCATGGGGCATCCATTCTCGGCAGTGTTCAAGGCCAGGTTGGACAGAGCCTTGGGTGATGTGGTCTAGGATGAGGTGCCCTTGTCCATGGACATGGGATTGAGCTGGATGATGTTACGGTCCTTTCCAACCCAAACCACTCTGTGGTTCTATGTAGGAGCTGATGGGGAGCTGAGCCTTTGGGGCTGTCGTGGTTCCCATGGGGGATGATGTGCTACTGAGGGATCCAGAATAGGATCTGTTTGGTCTTGCTGTCCTTCTTCACCCCTGGCTCTCCCATACAGGCTTTAGTGACATTAGAGCCTAATGCTCCCATACAGGCATTAGGACATCCCTTTGTGCCAGGGAGAGAATGTTTGTGATCCCGGAGGAGCAGCACAGCGCCAGAACACTGCTCCCGTCCCTGCAGCTGGGAAAGGGTCCCACTGGCAGTGCAACCCGGGTAAGAGGGGCCTCTCATGAGGTGTTGGTGCTATTGCTCTGGGGAGCTGTGATGGGGAAATGGGAAACATCAAATGAGTGGGGAAGTGATCTCAAATGCTGGGGGTGGGGAATGCAGGATGACAAGTCTCCATCCTCCCTATACACTTGTGCATCCCACTGTCTCTCTGGCTGGCTGTGCCTCCCTTGGCAAGGCCATGGAGCAGAGCACACGAGAGCTGTCTCTTGTTATTGTGACAAGTAATTAGGGTGATGCAAGATGCTAAGAAACTACTTTATTAGGCAAAGGCAGCCTATAAACCCCCTGGAACAAACTCAGGCTTTTCAAACAACTCTGAACTGTGCGTGAATGCTGCTGCTCATCCGGACCAAAGGAAGAGCTGGGACCCAGAGCCACTCATCCCTTCTTTGCCTTTGCATCTTATCAGCTGGTAAAGAAACAGGAAACTCACATCACAGCAACCACCAGAGATGGGTTCAGCCTCTGTTCCCCCCAGTACCCTTTTGCTTGACATCATCCCATCCCTACACTCTCCCCAGAATCTCCCCTTGGGGCAGATGGAGCATCGTTATGGCATGGACATGGCCAGCAAAGCACCTGCTTGTTCCTGCTGCTAGTCCTGGCCAGCAGCAGTCTGGGGATGGGATGAATGTTAATAAATCCGCAGTGCTGGTGCTGCTTTAGTGTTCCTCTAATTGGAGCTGTAAAGTTTAATTCAGCCACTTAGGGTTCTGCTGGGAGCCGGGGCTTCCATTTGCAGGTTCCCCTCTTCCTGCTAAAGGGCACCATGCTGGCTAATAGGTGTTAAATTGGAGCATCACTTTTTAATAAGCCTCTTAATGGCATCGTCTGGATCCTCAGCAGCTTTGGGATGACGCCTGCATTAGGATGCCCATGCGTGGGAAAGGTGGTGCTGGGAAATTGGAGGGCAGGGATGAGGAAAGCACGAGTGGGTCCTGGGTCCAGTTTTGCTGCAGAGATCCAGGTCATTGAACCAAACCAAGAAGGTGGCTTGGTCAGAGAGCTGGGACACAGGGACAGGCCAGGACATTGCACTGCCCGCAGCCAGTGGTATATCACAGTGTGGTGTGATTGGTTCTACAGGGGTGTTTTGGGGTGACTTGGACAAAGTGACAGCCCTCCCATGAGTGATTTGCCCCTTTGGTCAATGGCACAGCCACAAGCTGTGTTTTTCTCATCAGAACCAGCCCCTTTGGGATAATGCGGTGTTACCGAGGTGTCCCCTCCAGGACGATGCTTCTCGTCATCCCTTGCTCTGCAGAGATCATGATTGCTGTTTTGGTGCTGTCACAGCAACGTCCTTGCAGCATTTCTCAACTACTGAGAGGGTTTAATAACCACCAAAACCCCCAAGCTCTTCCTTCACCATCCTCAAGTCAAAGGGGTTTCTCTCCTCCCACCTCTCTGTGTGGTCACCCACTTGAAGCGATGACATGGATGCGATCATGAACTGTCCTACAAAATGCAAGCAGTGAAGCGATCCAGGCTGCTTTCACTTGGGTAATGCTCAGAGAAAGGACTGAGCTCCCAAGAAACAAGTGCACTATTTTTATCTAATCCCTTTGCTTTAATAACTGAGAGTTGGAGGGCTTTCATTATTCATAATTCAGATGAGGGTGTTTTGAAAAGTCCCTGGTGGCTTTTGTATTCTGCCTCCAGCTCTGCTTGTGGCTGGGTCTCCTCCTGCCAGGTAGGACCGTGAGGAAGCTGTTTGATGAGTCCATGATCACATCCTAACAGCTCCATGCTGCCCAAGAGCTTATCTATAACCTCACATTTGATCTCTGTGCACAATGAG
Organism: Loriculus beryllinus; assembly: GCA_039877255.1. Classification (NCBI taxonomy): domain Eukaryota; kingdom Metazoa; phylum Chordata; class Aves; order Psittaciformes; family Psittacidae; genus Loriculus; species Loriculus beryllinus. The sequence continues at coordinate 53,714 of JBCJKH010046899.1, read as the reverse complement.
GCTTAACTAAGAAACACCCATTAACAGAAAGCTTTGTCAGACTCCACTTCCCACAGCATCATCCACCTGTGACAGGATGGGATGGACTTGCTGTGCTCCAGGAAGGGAGATGGGGTGGGATTTATCACCTCCAGAGCAGGCAAGTTTGAGGCCAAAGCAGTGGAAAGGAGTGAATGTGATTTTTGTCAGCTCCATCCGTGCCGGCAAATGCAGATCATGAATTACACACCCGCCAGATGACAGGCTGACATTTTAGCTCCAAACATTCTCCTATAATTAGAGAATCTAATGCAATACAGGGAATGGCTCCATTTTACACACACATTATCGTAATGCCTTTAAATAAGATAATTGATTATGCCTCTGCATAAGAAAGTAAAATATTCGGTGTAATTAAAACCGACATTCAGATTTTGGCATGCTGACAGGTGAGGCCATGTGTCATTTTATAAATCCTTAAAGTGATATTCCCACCCACATCCAAGTTCCTGAAGTTTGAGGAGAAGAAAAGAAGAAACCCTTCTTGCAGAGTTGCTTTTTTATCCCACATTCAGATGTGTTTTGAGGAGGGATTTATCTTTTTTTCTGCACTCATTTATCTTCATTTCAGCCTCATATCATCAGCTGACAAAGAGAACGTGCAGCCATAGTGCTGTGAGCAGGGATATGGGTAGGTCTCATCTGATAAGCAGGATTTGACCAGCTTTCTGTTTGCAGTAGGCCCCTGTGAGGTGTTCATACACGGCACTGCTGAATTGGCAGGCAGCATCTTCCAGCCAGCATCTACCCTGATGACGAAGCCGCTGCCGGGTGTTTATGGGCTCTCCTGGAATGAAGATGCTCACGTAGAAGCTGGGAAAATGCTTGGTGATGCAGCAGCTGCCAAAAGGCTTCCGGATGAGGGCTGACTGGGAAATACGTCCTCAGTGTGATGGATGGATGCTGCAGGGCAGCTGAGCATGGGACATACCAAGGAGACAGGTCCTGGTGAGCCTGGTGGTGTAAAGATCTGCGCTGGAGGACTCTAGGGACATAGGGATGTGGGGTTGGAACTGGATGATCTTAAGGTCATTTCCAACCCTACCTATTCTATGATTCACAGACGCTCTGCCCTTGCCACTTGGGCTGAAAGTGTTGTTCTTCTTCCTTTATACGTGTTTTTATGCCAAAGACTGAGGAGTACTTGTTGCTTCTGTCCGTTCTTATGGTTGAAGGTGCCTGTGAGGACTGTGTTTCTGATCCAAACAGTAAGTGCCAAAAAATGCTCAGGACCATCATGAAACCTCTTGGTTGGGGCTCCATCCTGCTGCTTATATTTATACAACGAATCACTGCCACTGCTAGGAAATGAAACCTGCTTCCAATGGTTGCAGGGTCAGTGATGAGGTTTGATGTCTGGAGGCTTTTGAGGGGATTAGCTCTTGAGAAATTCTCTAGGTCAGTACCGATCCTGACCTGCTGCATTGACATTTGCTGACTGTTGTGCCTTGAAACTTTGCAAACAGAGGCTTGAACACCTTCAGCATCCCTAAAATGTCTTTTATGTCCCATAGCACATTTCTTGTGTGATGTGGGCAGGACCCAGGGGAAGGATCTCTATCTCTGCCCTCTGTGTTCCGGATCCATTTCCTTTCAAGACACAGCTCTATCCAGTGCACAGCTAATGAAAAGCCTCAGTTTATTAGGTGGCTCCCAGCCTCCATGCTGGAGGTCTTATCCTGCTACCCTCCTTGCTGCTCCATTGTGTCCCTTAGCATGGCTTGGATGGTGCCAGCAGGGCAAGGGCAGGGGAGTGAGCAGCCGCAATGAAACTTCCATGGGATGTAAGGGTGGGAGGAGAGGCTTCCCTGGCCTGATCCTGCCTCCCCATCAGGCTCCATCCAGAGGTGGGATCTCCTTGAGGGATGGGGAAAACCAGAGTGCCCCTGTGAGCAGGGAGAAGGAGCCCATGGGCAGCTCTGTCTGCTCTGCTCACATTATCCAGCTGCTCCAGCTTTCCCCGCTGCTTTTTAGCCCATTACCCAGGCTCGCAGGGCTGCGGTTGGCAGCGTGGGCGCCGGAGCCCTTGGGGACACCGGCAGCCGGCAGCTTGCCCCTTCCTCTGCTCTTAAGTGGGCTCGTAAAACACAAACCACATGCCTGGGAAGCACAGGCATGGTTAACAGCCTTGTTTAAGTGTGCTGCATGGCTTCCCATGGGATACCCAAGGAGGTGCATCCCTGGTGGCAAGAGGGGATGAGGATAAAGGGCCCCACGCTCCCGGCTGTCACAGTGGCTAGCAGGCGTGTGGTGGGGTGGGCAAAGGTGGGCAGATGTGCCATAAGCACCTAATAGCAGTCCATAGCTGTTATGATGTGATGTGATGTAATATAATGGCTTGAGGGGACAGCAGGCTCTGGAGGTGGGATTTTACCATACCTGGTGGACAGGATGCTGGGACTTATCCTGCAGTCAAAGTCTGAGAACACAGCAGCGTCCTAGCCGTGAGTACTGTGTGTGTCCTCTTACAAAGCAAAGGCAGCCCTTCCTGGAGCCCTGCAGGCTTTAGGAGCAATATCCAAGGCTTCCATGTGTGCCCAGATAAATTGCAGGTGAGCACGAAAGGCTGGCCAGGGCACAGCAGGCAAGAAGACTTCAATGCAACGCACTTTTCCGTGATTGGGTTGAGAGTTTGCATGGATCTAGCTCCTTGGGGATGCTAACCTGCATCCCCCAGGAGCCACCAGGCGGTGCCCTGTGCACTGGGGGCTAAATGAAGGCTGGTAGGACTGCTGAGAGAGGGAAGGGTCTCTTCAGTGTCTGACCCAGAGCAGCTCCTTTTCTTGAGGCTCTGACATCCCATGGGTAGTGAAGCAGCTCGTGAAAGGGACACAGAACAGTGCTGGGCCACCCCGTTGTCTCCCAGTTCCCGCACATCCACCTTCATGGTCACAGTTGGTGGCTCGGTGCATCATGATCTGCTTCGTATCAAGTCCTGGAGCTGCATCCCCAGTGTGAGAATGGCAGCCTGGGGGGGCTGCTGAGAAAGAATGGCTGTGGCAATAGTAAGTGTTGCCCAGGGGAAACTGAGGCAGGGGTTTGGGTCTCAGCCATTCTGCCTGACCTCCTGCTCTGTTTCTCGTGTAAGAGAAACCAATCTTCCCAGTGTACCCAGTGCTGCTTCAAGTGCATTCGCTTGCTCGCTTGGGTGATCAGGACCCTCTGAGCAATGTCCCACCAGCAAGCACTACATGGGTGTCCCTTTGCATCCCCAGCTCTCGCTGCCCTCCTGGTCCCCAGGCGGTCCCCCCCTCACACCATCACACGCAGGCTCCCGCAGCCCGTCTCACACTCTCACCAGCTCCCCCTCCGTGTGCTCGCTCTCACCCTCGCACACCCACATGTGCTGGATGATGCACGACGAGAGGAGCCTGTGCCATCAGCATTAGTCACCGGAGCCCGTAGGAGGAAGGTTGTGAGCAGAGGAGGAGGACAGGAGCCACAGTGTGGAGTAAGACCACAGCCACCGGCTAGGCACGGTATTCCTGCTGACCGTCCCTGTGATTGGAGCCTTGGGGGGAGTGTGTTGGGGTCAGGCAGCCTCCTGAGCAGGGTGTTGGGGGGCACCAATGTCGACATGAATCCTATGGAGGAGAAAAACCACCCTGGAAGCATTGCAAATTCCCAGGAAGGAAGGGCTGGGCTGATGTGGGAAAATGTGGCTGGGGTTGGGTCAAGAGAGAGGGGCAGAGCCATGGGAGCATTTCCCTGTGATAGAGCCAAAACATTTATGAGCATCCCTTTTTGGGGAGGAGAAGCTGGGTGTGAAGGAATGCAAGGGCAGGAGGATGGAGGAGATGGCCTGCAGAGGGGAAAGCAAAGCACCCCGGGCGGTTTGTCTTACTGATGTGGGCCATAAACCAGGATAGGGGCAGAGAAAGGCAGCTGTGGGGGTGCTGAGATCATTTTGCAGCGCTCCAAGGGGAGCAGAACAAGGCTGAGCAAAGAGACATTCTCTTTCAAGCAGTTTGCAAGAGGATGCAATGAGAAGACAGCCTGGCTGGCTGTGCCAAAGAGGGGTCCCAACATCAGCAGCCTTGGCCACAAACTGTGGAGCAGCCACCGAGCTGGAAAAGGAGACCTGCAGCATCCAAGTCCTGTGGAGTAGCAAATCAGAGGACAGAGCAACCACAATCGCTTACTTGAGCTATCTCCTTCCCTGAGGATTAACCTCAGCCCTGCTGGTAAGTGGAAGCAGGCTGCTTTTGAACTGCAGAGCAGGCAGCTGCCCTCTTTTCAGGGCAAACCAGCAGGCACATTGCTCTGGGCATAGGGTGCTGGTGATTTCTGCAATGGTGCTGCAGACAAGAGGTGAGAGAAGTCAGAGGTGGCAGTGGCAATGGCATGGTTGTCCTTGACTGGGCAGGTACAAGCACTCTGGGCTCTGTGGTCCCTCGCTGGTGATGAGAAGGTGACAGTGAATGGGTGCTGCAAGCTGTCCTGGGCTCCTGGGACCTTCCACAGACTCTCTACATGGCTCTATCAAAAGGTCTCCTTGGGCTTGGGTGTCTGATCCAGCCTCTCTTTTACATCCTATTTGTCTCTCTTCCCTGCTGTTATACACATACTCCAGCCACTGTCCCTCACCTCTGGCCCCACAGATGTGCTGCTGTGAAATGTCATCCTCTACATCTTCTCCAGCCCCAGGGGGGCTTGAAGAAGGTTGGTTCTGCTCAAGTGGGACCTTCTGCTAGCAAGTGAGCTGTGGGTGTACAGTGCAGGGATGCACTCTGCCCAGGGCTGGTCCTGGGACCTTCTGAGCATCTCTTCTCTGTGAGCTGCTGCTTTACAGCTGCCCATGTGCCACATGCCCGGAGTTCCTCTGGAAGCTTATCTCCATCTGTGTGTGCTGCGTGTCTGTGTGTCAGCATCTGGGGCACTTCCCTCCTTGCCCAGTATTCACTGGAATACTGCTTACGTCCCACTGCATGCCTGCATGTATTTTACCTTGTACATGTGCTGCATTCAGACTCATCTTCCATTTTGAGGTGTGCTTCTCTTTCATCCTATACATCATCAGGGTGTTGGGATGGCTTTCCCCACAGTGGGCTGGATCATGATGGGATTAAAAAGATCATGTAGAGCTGGGAAAAGCAACTGTGTTTTGAGCATTAACTCTTTCACCAAGGAGGTCTCTCTTTCTTCCTGTGCACCTCTGCCTTGGCAGCAGAAGATGAACATGGTGGAGCACCAGCTGCTGATTTACCTGTGGACCCTGGGACACCAGTGCATAGATAGACAACTAATGAATCACAGCATCACTTATGCATTAACTTCTTTGAAATGCAAAGCTCTCCCTTGATATTTCAGTGTTTTCCACCTAGTCCAAAGCACAACCCAAGAGGCAGAGAAAAGACAAGAGGGAAGCTAAGCAAGGTAACGTTTCCACCTTGTGTCTGTTACAACGATTGCACCAACCTTAATTACAGTGGGACTTTCTGCCCTTTAAAGCAGTTCGGCACACGTTGTATTCTCAGCTTCCCTGCCTCCGGCAGGCTCTGGCTCTGAAACGGCTTCCTTCATGCATTCAGAACAGTTTGTAATTAACAATCACATTGTTTTCCTTTGAATATCGACAGAGATACAGAAAACAGAGAGATTGGGAGCTCGATGCCGATGCAACTGAGTATTGTTTTTCTTCCATGAAATTAGTTTTATCACTTTACAGCAAATTTTGTGTTGATGAAAGCTTCAGGGCACTGGTGAGACTTTGCTCACCGCTTGGTCACGAAGCTTAGGAACCTGAAAAATGCTTTCCCATATCTATGGGAAGAAGGAAATTTTGGCCCTGCTGCCCTGTTATCTTCGTCCCAGGTTTCGACCCCAATGGGTGTTCATGCAGAAAACATCCCTGAAACCACTGTTGCATTCACAAAATAGCCCTCAATGGGAAAGCAGCAGAAAAGACTAAGTAAAACCAGGAGGATCTCATCTCTGCCACGGGCTCCTGAGCTACCCAGTGATTCAGACCAGAGGGGGCTTAATTTGAAGCCTGGGTTCTGTAAACAAGAACCAGATTACAAACTTCTTCAGTTCTGGTGCAAAGCTTGGATGCAAGTATTGTTCTCTCCATCTGTTCTTCTCATTGACAATCTGCCTTCGAAAGCCATGGCTGCATAAATCTGGAGGAAGCATAAATGCAGGAGCACCTGAATATTGTTCAACAGATGGGGACACACATTTTCAAGCAGAGATTTCCCTTACATTGCCTTATCTATTTTAAAGGGTGTTTTTCAGGACCATCCCTTCGATGCCATGGCTGCCTGGGAATAGGATGGCATCCTGGTCTGAGGTGTGTGGCTAGCCAAGTTGATTTTCAGCAGCAAACTTTAGTGCATGAACACTTTTTGGCATCTCTGGTTTGCTTTCTCCCCTTCCAGTGCTAGTTCCCCTGCAATCAAACTCTCACTTCTCCTCCAAGCCTTTCGGGAGGACCATTAGCTGTGAGCACTGGATGTTGCCTTCAAAACAAAGTAGCTGGAGGAGTTCATCCACGCACATCACTTGAAACTCATTCCACCATATAGGAATATGCAGGAATAAACACGAAGTGGGGGCTTGAACCCTGTGTATCCTTCTCCTCCTTCCCGGACAGGCAGTCTGGCAGCTGCCCTCCTATTGACAAGAGCGTACTCTCTTGTTCCTCCATCTTTCATCCTGCAGGATCTTTACTGCATTTAGCACAGTGGCTTTCAGCTTCATCAACTTAAGGACCACTACAAATTCTTAAGCAGTAGCACAGCCGTGGGCTGTTGAATGGCAGAAAGGAAATTACTTTTCTTTGCAACCTTTTCATGACTCCATGCAAGTAGTGGATGGACCCCAAGGCCTCAAGGACTGCAGATTGAAAGCCAACGACATACGAAGCTGCATATGCAGATCACTTCATGTAGTGTCTATAGGTGGGAATGGGTTAGCCATCAAATTTAACAAGTGGATATTTAACAAGGAATAAGAAGCTACTGAAGTTGCAATGGGAGTGTGGCTATTCCTGATGAAGATGGGGAGTTTTCCCTGCCACAGCGTCCCTGCCTTGCTGGCTGTGCAGCCACAGAGATGTGCCTAAGGAGATGAGCCTGGCTTCTTCGCCTCCTCTCCAGCACAGAGGCATGGCAGATGCCAGACTGCTGACCCCAGACACTCAGAGTTCACCAGTCTGGTCTCCAAATTCAAACAAAGATATTAAATGTTGTTTTCTCTCCGGTTGCCTTCTGGCTCTGGAACCAGTGGGTTGCACTCCAATGGCACTCACAGCTTTTATTTATTTTGCACCCAGCCACAAGAAGAGAACTTTTCCTTTTTTTTTCCCCTCTTTTTTCTTTCTTTTTTTTCTTTCAGTCTTGCTGAATCATTTGTCTCCTGGATCTGAGGCTTTAAGGGAAATATCGCATGTTAGGAGCAGAGATAGTGACAGGGGGAAGCCAGGCTCGCTGCTTGCCTGTCATCACCATTTGCACAGCATCCCACAGCATTGTCTATCACAAGTCACAGGACACAGTCACAGAGTTCTGCCCTTTGACCAAGGTTGCCTTCATCCCTGAACACAATCTTCAGAGGTGCAGAGGATGGACCCCAGGTATCTCCATGTTCATATCACTTACTTTTCCCCCCTTCTTCTCCGCTCTTCAGTCATCATATTCTTTCTGGGAGAAAGTGGCTGTTGGAAAACTGAGAGAGAAGACGACAAATACTGCTGTGGAATTATTTAACGAGCCAGAATGAATTGCATTTGAAATCATTTAAATGGGATCTGGGAGTATTTAACTGCAGCACGGGAACTTAACAAGAGTGGGAAAGGATTTTGTGCTAATTGCTGGCAATGATATACCTACGGAGAGAGAACATGCAGCAATTAGTAAGCAAGGCTGTAATTTCAGCCTAAGGTCCCTGCCTGCCCTAGAATATGGCATGGATCATATGCTGGAAAGGAGTCTGGGGCTCTGATCCATAGGTGACCAGAGAAAGGAGCAGATGAGATCCTCATCAAGAAGTCATTAACCAAGTCTTTCAAACAGTGGGATGCAGGAGGTGGGTTTGGTTGGACCCAACTATCCCTCTGCATCACAGAATCAGTGCATCAGCCCATGTCTGGCTCCTGACTGCCCATTCCTTGACCTGGTATGACTCAGACTGGTAAAACTCAAATGAAACATAAGACTCCATCCCAACCTGCACACTGGGTTGTTTTACTCCATCCTTGCCCACCCGCATGTGTCAGGGACTGATCCTGCAGCCAGCATCTGCTTATACCTGTGTGATGGACTATAGCTCCTGGGCTGGAGGGGCTGGGGACCAATTTGATAATTTCTTGCTGACAACTCAGCAGCTTCAGGGCATCCTCAATGCTGCTGGATTTGGGGAACCAGCAGAACAAAACCAAGGCAGGATATAGTCTTGTTCATAGCCTGCATGAGGGCAGAGCCTGGGGTGAAGACCTTTGCGATGGGGCCATACAGTGACAATGGGACACTTCTGCAGGTGAAATGACAAGCAGATAGGAGTCTGCACCCATCAGTGAGCTTGCACAGATGGCCCTGAGCTTGAGAACAGGGATCTCCCTTCCTGCAGCAGTGCCCACATAGGCCAGACCCTGTGGTCCCACTCTGCTGAGCCTGCAAAGCTGGGGTACAAGCGATGCTCAGCACTGTGTCTCACGCCCAAACAGAGATGATCGGTGACTGCTCTAGATGGGACAATCCCTGCTAGCAGCAGCCCTGGGAGGGGAAAGCAGAGGCAGCCTCTGCCAGCCTCTGCTCATTGTTCCCTGGTCCTGCCACTCCCCATCTCCATTCTGTCCCTGTGATGCCTCTGCCTTTGGTTTTTTGTCTTTCAGTCAGTTTTCATCTCAGTAATTCCCATTCAATGGTTAGTCCCTGATCTTTCTAATTGAGATCAGAGCTTCATATAATGGGGAGGGGAGAAGGAGACTATTTTTAATTTGCCACATTCCCATTAATAACAAGTTCTAATTAAAAAACCTCCATCTTCCATCCTCCCAAGTTCAGAGGAAAACTCTGTGACTTCTGTTGGAATCTTCTCCTGATAAATTGGTACCACAGCCTCCTAGAACAGCTGGTCCTCTTTAGCAGGCATAGTAATTAATGGGAATAATAAATGCATTCAAAGCAGGTTCGTAACCCTCCTTTCTGTGCACTCAGACATCTCTTTGCATTGCAAGAGACACACATCAACATTTCTAGTTACAAAACAGATCCAAAAGAGCTGCGTACTTCTTACAAGCCTTTGTTTCATTAGCACTCTCCATCCCGTAATACACTTTGTGAGACAAAGGGGGATGGGGATGTTCCCCCTTGGCTGGGGTTAAGGTGGATGCACAAAGCAGGAATCATGCCTTGGAGCATCTCTGTGACTGTTGAAGGCTCAATCCTGAGTTTCATATCACAGCTCCCTTGCCTTTGTGGGGAGTAAAACCATGTTCTGCCCTTTCCCCTTCTCTCCAGCTCCTGTTCTTCTCTACTGTGCCCATCTTCCTGCCTAGGATGTATTAGGGTAGATAGGTATTACTACTGCCTTGCAACATCCACTCAGTGAGACTGAGAGACAGAGGAAGGTGGAATAATGCAAAGCAAGGCTCAGGTCACACCACGAGCTGGGAATGAGGTCCATCTGTCCTGGTTCTCCTTCCTGGACACACATGACCAGCACATGGGGACAACCCCGATCAAACAATGAGATAGCAGGGGCTATATCAAGCCTGCTTCAGCAGATACAGCCAAGCAGAAGAATAAGGTCCCACAAGCTGCACACCCTCTCCTCCCTTTGCATAGGTCTCCACTTATAACTGATTTAGGGTTCCTTAGATGTGCAGATGAGCTCTGATGGGGATGAGCGACCCCTCCTTGTCCAGCTCGCTTGCTTTTGTTCACCACTGCTGACTTAATGGGCTCGTCTCAGGAGTGGCCAAACCGGGAGCCATCAGTGCAGATCCCCCCGAGCTGAGCAATCTGTCCCGAGCAGTGATTTCAATTAAAGGGTCATTAGCGTGAAATCTTATCCAGCCCAGCTCCCATTTGCCAGAGGGAGGTTCTTCTCCTCCCCATCCCAAGCCCTGCTCTGCGGTTAGAGCACGCTGCTCCTACTGGAGTCCTCCAGTTTTGCTGAGAAGCAGCAGCTGCTGCTAATAAACAAACATATTGATCATAGAGATATGGGCTGTCAGGGACTTAATTCACGAATGAAATGTGCTTAAGAGAGCCCGGTAGGCAACGGCTCTGCTTAAAGAGCTCGCAGCCAAGATGGTGTGTGGAGGTGGGAAGAAAAAAGCCCAGTGACTGCTCAGTGCTTGGATGTCAAAGGCTGGGACTGGTGTAAGGATCTCGGGATGATATTTACCTCTGGGGCAGAAGCAGAGTGAATTCCCCTTTATCATCATAGGCCATTGCTACTAACAGGGATGTGGTGCAATGAAGGGCTCTGTGCTTCCCTCCTACCGTGGCATTTAGCAAGGGGATCCCAGTTCTGCTCCATCATACGGGGACCATTTGGGCAACCCAAAAATTCTGGGCAAATTCAACTGCAATACTATGAAATACCCCCAAAACCCAGTCCTTCAATTCTTTCAGGTGTCTGAGGCTTGCAAAGAAGCCGGAGCAGCACCCATGCCTGCTGGCTAGAGTCTGTGATAACCATTGCAGGAGTCAGGGATGAGCTGGTGTAGCATCACTCAGAAACTACACCAGCACCACAGAGAAGAGAGCATCACAGCTCTAAGTCTGCATCATTTCTATTCTTCTGACAGCAAGCAGGTTTTCCTGGTTTGGGATCAAATTTTCCCTCTTGGACAGGCAGTAAAACTTTCCCTGCGTGTAAGACCAATGATGCTTATATTGCTGTGATCCTAATACCTACTATTGTTTCTAAATTGTTGTCATTGTGTGGAGTCATGTCTAAATAAGGTACAATCAGCTCACAAATAGATCCTGCACAGTCAGGGACTGTAATTACAACAGAAGTATATTTGAATATAGCTTTTATAGGTGCAATAAATTACAGCGTGATATGCAAGGATATAGTCTGATCTGTAACAGGTTTCCATACTTTCAGTATTGGCCACGCTGAAAGCAGTTGTTAAAATAAGTCTTAGTATTTATGGTCCTGGGAAGTGAAGGCCTCGCTGAGAGTTTGATGAATGAACTTTCAAGGACAGGAATAGTTGTCAGTCTGAAATATTTATCAGTCTGAAATCTCCCTATGATTCACACCACACTTTTGATACCTCCATTTCTGCTTCCCATCCTCTGGGTTTGAAGATGAGGTTCCCAGGGCAGAAGGAGGGTCTCTGGGTCTCTGCTGTGGGGCTGCCGTGGGCAGGGCTCCATCTCTGCCTCCTCTCCCCCTGCCTTGTCTCATCTAGCAAGGCTGGGATGATCCCAGAGAGATCAGCTCCCTGAAGCTTGAGGATCAGCCCTTGGGGAGGTTGAGCATCCTGGGGAGGGCAGAGAAGGGAGAGCTGCCTGTTTGCAGTGCTACCAGGGTGCAAAACCACCCCAGGCTTTCTGCTTTTGTACAAAACACCTCTGTTTTTGCCCAAAGGAAGACGCTTTGTGAATCCTTCATCTAAAATCACTGATGTTTTGCCAGGAAAAGAAAGATGGTGCACGTGTTTATGGGCACTCATCGGCTGTAGCAGCTCCCTGGCAGGAGGCTGCAGGGGCCATGAGGGCAGCATTTGACCTCTGTGCACTGCCTGGCAGGCAGTGAACCCTGCCTAAGTGATGTTATCTCTTCTCCCCATGTCAGCAATGACTGCTGTTTGAACCTCCATGGTACCCTGCACTAGCCAGCCCGCTGCATCTGTTGCCCCCTGCCCCAGGGGCCACATTTTAGGGCTTGCTAAAGAGATCCTGCCCTGCACACAGCAGGAGATAGAGGCCCATGTCTGGATGGACTGCATACCTCCCCCAGCGTGTGTCCGGAAGCTGCTCCTGTAATACCTTTGCTGTGGGCCTCTTGCATCCCTCTGGACAAGTAGAGGCTAAAGGAACTCAAGGGTAAGATGCATTCTCCATAATTCTGGATAGCATTTCATCTTGATCAACAGCACAACCCCCTTTGCTGCCCTATCTCCAGTTCCCTCCTCAGTTCCTGCCATCAGCAGCATACTGACAAGCCCTTTCCAGTGAGGAAGGCAGCCTGGACACTTGCCTCCTCATTGCTATGGAAGAGGAGGGGTTGTATGGTTTTATGCCAGCACGGATGAACTTTCCTCTTTCGCAAACACAAACTCAAACCCAGTGGAATGTGTTTAATTTCTGGCCCATCTTCCCATGCTGCTTTTATGAGTCTATTGTGTTTTGTGACTGAAGTGTGGTTTGAAGACCACAAGTAGTGCATGAGGCCCCTGCAGAACCATGTCCCACTGTAGCCTCATTAGCAGGTCCAAGCATGGGGGCAAGAGGGTGGGCTGAGCAGGAGGAACTCTGGGTTTCTTAGGGATCCACTGCTTGAGAAAAGGCTGAGGGCATCATTTCAGAGCCTGGTCTCACCAGCTGGGAGTTCCTAGACTCCTCATGTCTCACAGAAACCCAGAGCCTCCAAGTTAATAAAAGTCTAGACGTTATCTCCTGGGGGGGGGTGTGAAAACTCCCAACGATTCACCTGCAGCAAATGCAAGCAAAGCACATTTTCTTGAGGGTTCTTGAAGCTACCACGGAAAGGTCAGGTCTCTTAGTGAGACAAAAAGATCTCTTCTCCCTTCTAGCTGTTCCATCAATACTTGCTCAGTATACTTTATGTATGCAATGCTTCCATCAGAGGAAGAGATGTATGAACAATTTCAGCATACAACACAATAAAAATCTTGTGTATTTTAATTCTAATACGTATTTTTAATACTTCAGTAGTAATTATTTCAGTAAAGGCATTATTCCCTTAAATTATTCTGGGAAAGGTTTTGTTGTTTATTGGCATTGTAAGAGAGTGTGGAATATTCTTATAATGCTTTTTGTAACAGTAACAACTTCAGACATGTGGTGAGTCTATCCTCCATCTAAATACATGTTTATAGTGATAAACAACTGTTAAATGTCTTACTCAAGTTGTGTATATTATTAGAAATTAAAAAATAAAGAAATCTTACTTGAGAAGCATTCTGATTTGATCTCATTCATGGAACTATAAAATTTCTTTAAGCCACATCTATTGGAAAATACTTTGTCTCATCTACTTACAAATTGGAAATCCTGTAGATGAATAGAACTAAGATTATCTAGTTTGTCTAATAGGGGCCTCATTAAGCATGCCCTTAAATTAATGCTAAAGGCTTTTGCTTAGTTGTTCCAAATGAAATAGAACTGCTAAGTAGGTATTTTTCAACTGTAGAATCAAATGAGGAAAAAATTAAGGGGTAAAATCAACAGAAAAATTGCATCTGTTCAACACTATGCTTGAAAGACAAAAGTCTAATGAAGTAAGCGTTGGGATATACCTACACTATAATCTTGATATTGGATCTAACAAATCGATCTTTTAATTTACCTGTGACAATTCAAATGACTTTTCTTTTGGTGGACACCTGTCAAACTCTGTTAGGTTTCCATCATATATTAACTCTGTGCTTCAAAGAACTCAATAAATTTGAGTGGCATCTTGCATTGCCTTCTGCCATGGCTTCTGTCTCGTACAGTGCTAATTAACTACTATGAAGTGTGATCTTGCAACCTGATCTTCTTGTCTTCCACCCTCTCTTTAGACCTCTCTGCAAAGCTTTGTAATTGCCTACCACACCATCACATTTATCCCTGTTGCATCTAGTGGAGACTTGTCATGTCTTTGGGGATGAAGCACAATGCTGGCAAGGAAAATATTTGCAAGTGGTTGGAACTTCTTTACTAGCACAAAATGCATAAACACAGTGAGGGAACCAAAGGCAGGGGGTTATGGAGCAAAACACCTTTTTTTAAGACTCCTGCTTAACTGTGGTGCCTGCAGCAGTGCCTCAAGCCAACATCTGTGCCCCCTCTGATTCTGCCATATTTGTCCCTATGCTGTTAAGAGTCCTTTCTTTATGCCTTTTCTAATGAAAAATAAATGAAACACACACTTAGCTTTGAGATCCACCTCAGAATATCTTATCCTTAACTCTGGACAAGCATCAGCAATGCCAGTATCAATTCTAGGAATGCTTTTTGTCTTTCAATGTTGTTGAATAGGTCATATGTGCTTGAATTCAAAATTCTGTGGAAATAATTTAAGCATCAGATGTTGATGTATATATTTTTCAAATGTACCTAAAATCTTACATTTTGTACATCCGTTTTTCAAAGAGGTAAAACCTCAGAAGTATTGTTCTGAATACAGATTTTGTATATGTAGTTTATTGGTATGATAGTAGACAGTTAACAGGGTAGATTTATGGCTAAATACATTTATGCTCAGTTTTGAATTCTGTGGAAACTAGATGCATTTCTAGTGAGCTTTTAAAACTTCCTGGGGGCTTACACAGTGGAAGCTGATAAATTTTTATGGAATGCTCTACTTTTATGTTTGGTCAATATGATGGGAATCATTCTACCCTGTACAACAGGGTAGAAATTAACTGAGTAGTTTTGAATGAGCTACCCCATAAACATTTGCTGCATTTATTTTACACCATAATATTTTACTGGGCGCAAACTACTCCTTTGAAAGCATGCAATGTGTATATGTGTTAAGGAGTTTCAGCACATGCTCAAGAAATAGGAGCATTATTTTGCAAGTCTTCTGATTTGAAGGGTTTGAACCCACATTTCCAAATGTCTCATCCAATTATTTTGACAACAGCGATCTCTATGATTTCTGGGGAAAACAAGCTGCCATGCAACTATGCATACTAAATTCCGGAGCCTGTAAAAAAGAAGCAAAAGGGAACAAATTCTGGCTTAATAGTTATGAAACTTCTGTGGGAGAGGAACAGTCCCAGGATTCCAATCACTTCTGTTATTTCTTTTATGCATCTCATACATTTTAAGACAAATAGCTTTGAATTAGGGGCTTGGAATCACAAGTCTGATATACCACAGCTGAGACCAGAGTGGTTCTCAGTATCCTCCTGATCCATGAGTATTTGAAATCTGAGTTTCGAAGGGGTAGATTAGTACTTGTCATGGTAGAGGACACTGTTCCTAATTTCCAGATGAAGGTTATTTTTGAGAGTGTTCTTTTTCTGCTTTTGATCATTATTCTCAAATCAAGGTTTTAAAGAATCTCATTATAATAGCTCCAGCTATGAAAATTGACAGAAACATACTCAATGTACTGCAGATTATAATACTCAGCCTGTGACCTGGATATGCATAAATCTTTATTTGATTTATATTTTCCACTGCTAACCATCTGAAATTAATTTTGGAAGGGTTTGGAACAGTCATTGTTATCCATCAGACTGTTGTTGAAGCTTCAAGTCTGGATATTATGTATTTCATGGCTACACACTGGTAATGTATCATAACTAAACAGGAAGTTCTGCCTCTTCTGAAAATGTCTTCTTCCTCTTAGCGTCATGTAATAAATTGCAGCTATTAACAAGCAATAATATTAAGCAGCATTTAGAAGATTTAGTTGATTAGGCCAGCAACACCGTTTTCTGACCTTGGGTCTCAGTGCAGTTTCAGATCACAGCCAAAGTTAAGCAGTAGAGTCACAGGTCTGCTACTTTCTACTCAAAGGGAAGATTCTTTAGCATTGGAATTATTAGGTAGCTGGTTGGTACTGAAGCACTGAAGTAGTGAGCAGAGTTTAGCTAAGAAATTATGCTTTTCAAAATCTAGTCAGACAACATCAACACTAAAAATGAAGTAGGATTTAAGGAGTGTAATTCCAAACTGAATGATGGGCCTAGGCAGTTTCAAAGTTAAATGCTTTCCAGTTTTAATGTGAGAAGCTTTATAACATTATTTGCATTATTTTAACCTTCTGCTCTTTTTTTATAATAGAAGATCAGAACTTATGAATTTGTGATATGATTTTCAGTATTTTTGCAATCTGGCTCACAGGATGAAATGTAGAACAAAGTGAAAGAGCTGCTGTGATAATGGCTATACTTACCATTATTGTAGGAAAATAAAACAAAATTGGGGACTCCCTCTCCTTTGAAATAATTACTGTCTTCCAGCCACTGTGTTGGGTAGTCCTGTGTGGCATAACACATTGTCATGGAGATATAACAAATTGTAGTCTTGAAGTTTTCTTCCTGAAACTTTTAATAAACTGCAAAGAAAAATACTATATATAATCAGTGCTTGAATCCTTTACAAGCCAGTTTAATAATGATAATCCTTGTAGAAATATTCTTCTTTTAATTATTATACACAAGATGCTGTATCTGAATGGCAAAGCTGACTTACCCTTTGTATGTGTATTTCTCTTCAGGTCCTTGTTGTTTTTGTGGAAATGGCAAATCCATTGTATGGATTCTTTTGTCTTTACCAGGTAGTAGCTTGACTGTGAAATCTCATACAGATACTGAGTTGCTGCTACCTAAATGCTTTTATATGTTATATAGTGGGCTGACATATTAAAATAATTTTATCATAGATAAATCTATAAAATTGTGAACTTCTAAAATTTTTTATTATCATTTCTGTACACACAAATCTCTTATAATCTCTGCATTTTCAAGGGGAAGTTGTGACTCTTCCTAGATTACTTACAGCATTAAAATGTGAGAAAAATCTTCCTGTTGGAAACAAAAAAGATTTGAGGCAGATATTGGTGAATAGTTATTCTGGATTTCAGACCCTGTTGAGGAGGGAGGTGCCAGGGTGCAGTGAGAGCTGACTTCCCTGAAGTGGGAAGCCTGACCCTAGGGGCGACGCTGGCACCCAAGGTGTGCAATTCCACAGTATAGGGGCTAGTTATGGGGTCTCTTGACAGCCTCTGGCATGGCAAGTGGTGAGACAGAGCCAGAGTGTCTCCTGGAGTTCTAGCCGTTACGAGTTAGTCCATGCTGAGATGGATGCCTTCCGGTGTTGATACTGTCTAAGAGGCAGGGCCAGAGATGGAGCTGAGGACCAACACTCCTACAGTGTCTCTGAGCAGGGACTAATGTCTCTGGGATAAGCTGAAATGGGGTCCTGGGCCTATGGGAAGGGAGGTCACAGGAGAGGATGGGCAGGGACAGTCAGGCGTGGTAATGTTTTTGGGGTCTGACAGCAGGTTTTAAAAATCTGGTTTGAACCAGTGTAAAGGACTTGTCACTCAGCCTGTGAAAGTGAAGGGATAAACAAAACACTTATTTCTCCCTTTTCACAATGCTGAAGTACAAAGTGAGCTCCTATAGTATGAAGTATAATGTGAATTACAGACCACTTGCCTAAACATCTAATATGGCAGGGTCGAGTGAACATTATATTAGATGCAGATCATGCTCTAAGGGCCTGAGATTACCTTGCGTTTTTAAGTTGGTGTTACAAAAATCAACTGTGGAAAAAGAAAAATACATACCCTGCTGTATATACGTAAACCCGTTGATGTTAGTGTTACATAAACTGATAATCTTAGTGGTGTTGAGGGGGTTTATTATACTGCATGTAAACATTCTGTCAGAATACCCACAGTGGAGCTTCATCCTCCACATTCTTCTGCCTAAAATTCTTCATTTTGAGGGAAAATCTCTCTCTCATTAGTGAATCAGATAAGAAATACTATTTAGATTTATTTTTTTTTAATTAAATCATTCTTTTCATGTGTGTTGCTTGTCAAAGTACCTAGAATCATCTGCCAATGTCTGAGGAGCATCACGCTTACTTTGTCAAGTATCTATTTAGAAAACTTCAGGAAGACCAAACTTCTAAAAAAGTGCTTTTATCCTAATTTAGGCTCAAAATTAGAGATTTCTTCATTTACTTTAAGTTATACCTAGCAATTTTTTTTTCCCCAAACATGTTGTTATGTAACTGCTACTCTTCACTAAGTAGAAAATGGGAGAAAACAACACCCATAGGCATCTGAAGTATTTCAGCTTTTCTGCTGTTGGTTTTGCTGTAAGTAGCTAGTCTTTGAAAATTTGCCATATGTAGAAAAGAAGCCTGAATATGATTAGTAGAGCAAGATTATTGTTATGCTGCTATTGTCAGTATTTCAGGAGCTCATTTAGTTGCTTGAAAACACAGACAGAATTATCCAATAAAATTATATTTGCTGTATTAAAAATTTGTTTTGTCAGTTTTGGCAGAGGTAGAATATCAGCTAGATATAAGAACAAACCTATCCATCTGCAAAAAATCAAAGATACAGAATGGCCAAAAAACAATACAAGAGCAGATAATTACGATTAGATATCTTACATGCCAAATCCATGTCATAGTAAGTTGAATATTGGTTACCCATGCACACAGATTTGGAAGGAAGACCTTTTTTATTAATTTTGGAGAAACTGCATTTCAAAGCCTCTCTGAAGATAATATTTGAATTTTATCTCTTCATCTAACTTTATGTACTTGAGACTATGAAAAGGGAGAAGTGTTTTATTTATCCTCTTATACATTTCTAGTCTAAATCCCATTAGAAACTAAGTAACAATACAACTGCTTTCGATCTAGCTTTCTTTAAACATTGCTGTTGAGCTAACTTTTTTAATATTGTCTGCCAGGTTGTTTCCAGTTTTTTGTTTTCTTTCCAGAAAAAGAAATTATGGTTTCATATTTTCCATTAACCAGTTGGCCTAATTAGCATCCTGAACACACATTTCTTATGTATTCTACTTGATAAGTTGTTTTCATCTAGTATTTAAGTTCAGTTTGTTTACATGTTTTGTTGCAAAAACCTTTCTTTGGTTTCAGATTCTTCTTTGTGATCATGAGTTGTTAGTTATTAAGAGGGAAGCATGTACTTGTACTAACAATACCGGATTGTTTCAGACCTAGGCTGATGCATTTCTTTATCTCATGTAAAGGCTCCCAGGAATGAACTCCTGTGTATCCACTGCTATCTTACCCCAAGAGTAAATAACTAATTGGCACACTGTCAAACGCTTTCCTTTCCTGCCCTTTTTGTACCAGCACTTACAGAATCATACAATCATCGAATAGACAGGGTTGGAAAGGACCTTAAGATCATCCAGTTCCAACCCTCCTGCCATGGGCAGGGACACCTCACACTAAACCATATCACCAAGACTCCGTCCAGCCTGGCCTTGAACACTGCCAGGAATGTAGCATTCACAGCTTCCTTACGCAACCATAAGGAAGAACTTCTTCCTTATATCTAACCTAAACTTCCCCTTTTTAAGTATTAGCCCATTACCCTTTGTCTTATTGCTACAGTTCCTAACGAAGAATCCCTTTCCAGCATCCTTGTAGGCCTCCTTCAGATACTGGAAGGCTGCTATGAGGTCTTCAGGCAGCCTTCTCTTCTCCAGGCTAAACAGCCCCAACTTTTTCAGCCTGTCTTCATATGGGAGGTGCTCCAGCCCCCTGATCATCCCCGTTGCCCTCCTCTGGACTGTCTCTAACAGCTCCATGTCCTTGTTATGTTCAGAACACCAGAACTGCACACAATACTCCAGGTGAGGTCTCACAAGAGCTGAGTAGAGGGGCAGGATCACCTCCTTCGACCTGCTGGTCACGCTCCTTTTGATGCAGCCCAGGATACGGTTGCTTTCTGGGCTGTGAGTGCACACTGAAGCCGGCTCATGTTCATTTTCTCATTGACCAACACCTCCAAGTGCTCAGGGCTGCTCTGAATCTCTTCTCTGCCCTGCCTGGGTTTGGTGTCTGACCTACCAAGCATAATGTCAGTGTCAGGAAAAAGACTTCTTGAGGCACTGCGTTTTCTTATTTTAATTCTCACTAATTATTCCTAGTGACATGTTTTGCTCTTGGGCTTCTCAATGACTGATTAAGGGCAATCAGCAAGAAGTGGCAAGAAATGTGTTTGTGACTGAACTCAGTGAGGATGGGAATATGATATTGCTATAATTTCAGCCTAACTTGCCTTGTATGGTATTGAAAATGATCATTTCTCTAGCTTGCCTGTTACTTAGTTGCCCAGTAGTCTCTAGCTTGCATAATCTTAATATATAAAATATATGATGGCCAAATATTTTCAAATAAGTATTTACTTGTTTTAGTAAATTATTTTTCCCCTAGAATAAGTAGGGAATAATTGTGATATAGACATGTACTGAGTTGACCTTGTCTTGTTGCCAGAAGCACACCAAGCCACTCTCTATTTCATCCTCAAAATAAAAAAAATGCATTAAAAAAGCTCACGAGTTGAGGTGAAATGAGGGAGGTCACATACCAGCTATCATGACTTGCAAAACTGACTCCACTTGGGGAAAATGATTTCTTTTATTACCATATGAAACGGTGAGAAACAAAGACAAATTAAAACCACACCTTCTCACCACCTCCCTTTTTCCCCAGGCTAAATTCACTCTTCATTCCCAACTCCTCTTCCCTCTGTATCCACAAAGTGGTGAGAGAGACATGGGGAACAGAGGGCTGTGTTCAGTTCATAACTGAACTGTGGTCATTTCTCTCTACATCTTCTTCTTCCTCACACTTTCCTCCTGCTCCAGCATGGGTCCTTCCCAGAGTCCATCATTCTTTCAGGAAATAACCACGTGCTCTGAAGCAGCTCACATGTAAGGAAGGTTGATATGGCTGGGAGTGTTTAATCTGCAGAGCAGAAGGTCCAGCAAGGATTTCATCAATGCATAGAAATAACTTGCAGGGAGAGTGCAAAAATGGATGGAGCCAGACTGGTTTTAGTGATGCCTAGTGACAGGACCAGAGGCAGTGGGCAGAAACTGAAACACAAACTGAAATAATGGGCTCCCTGTGAATCTCAGAAAACACTTTTACTGTGAGGGTGACTGAGCACTGGCACAGGTTGCTTAGGAAAGTTGTGGATTCTCTTGCCTCAGTGATATTCAAAAGTTGTCTCGATATGGTCCTGCACAGTCGGCTCTAGATGACCTTGCTTGAGCAATGGGAGTGGACCAGATGCCTTTCACAGGTGTCTCTCAACCTCAACCACTCTGTTCTGTGAAAGCATCAAGTGCACTTTGTTCCCTGCTGACAGTGCTGAAGACATCCATTATTTTAACCTGTGTGATTTTAGTGTTCAGCATTTGGTGCCTTGCGTAGGAAATCTTTTTACAAATAGGGCCTTAGCACACCAGAAAATGAGGACTTTTTGAGATATCTCCAGCTGGGTACATAAATTGGAAGCATTAAAAATTACTTCTCACTTTAAACTGTAAAACCTGGTATTACTGAATTACAAAATGTCTGCCCCAATGAAAAAGGTCTTCCAGAGAGAAACGGCTGTTGGTGAGAAACCTTTGAAGTGAAAGCCTCCCCCATCTACATAAGATTTGAAATAATTTATCCACTTCAGTGAAAACTCTTAATTATATAGTATGAATTCCTGCATCAAAAAGCCAAGCAATTAATCAAGTCTGTTGCTAGCTCTTCAAACCACCCCAGCTTTATGTGAAGGAGGTGGGAAAAATTAAAGTTCAGTAATCTAAAAAAATACTCTAGCTTTATTCCTTTCTTTGTTGGCTGGGAGTAGTTGTGGAGGATTCACAGTACTATTCACTCTGTGGGTGATTTTTGAGAGGGGCTTTTCTGATCTAAACCCAAATTGTACCCTAAAATTAAAACACAGGTTGGAGTTTGCATTTTCTGTGCCAAGAATTTTCTGAATCAGACATACCAAATAAGCTCCAGTGATTTTCTGAGTCACTTATGGTTTTAGTACTTTTATAATTAAAGCTTTCGAGAGGCTCAGTTCTAAGCAGCTGCACTAGAGTAACTAGCAGGTGCTCATGCCTCCACTTGAATTAGTTTCTGTCCTGCTGTGATAGCTGTCTGGGCTGAAGCAAAACCAGCATCTGTGAATGAACACAAGATGGATCTTGATCTTTTATGATCCCTCTATCAAAGAATGTGCAATCTCATTTAAATCAGTGCATCAGTTCGTATAGTGAGAAAAGAAGAAACCAGAGATGTCTGAAAGTACGTAAACTATGAATACTTATCTGTGGGATAAGCTAGATGGTTTAGCTTAAATTGTGCTGTTTCTGTTAGAGTACATACAAAGTTCTGTGGCCTTAACTTACCATTACAGATTGATTGGGTTTTAACAGACATTAAATACAAATTAATCTTAAGGAAGACTATGAAAGAGAAAAAGCATTTTGGGGTGAAGGAAAAAGATAACACCGGGTATGAGTAAAAGTTTTGAAAACACCCAAAACTTTGAGGAAGTTGATAAGATAGCAATAGGAAAAAGAGCCTTATGTACAACCAATAAATAAAGCATGAATGGTCTAGCTAATGAACTGAGAACAAAAATTTGAATAACAAGAGTGTCTGAAACAAAGAGATGAGTGGAGAACACAAAGGGCAAAGAACAGGGTGAACTGTATTATGTAAGCACATAAAAGGTGCGGCACTGATTGTCAGCCTGAGTATGGCAAATAAAGAATGAGGAAATGGGAGAAACAGATTTTTAAAGAGTATTTAGACAAAGGATAAGGACAAAATGTTAAGAGAGCTGAAAAGGTAGAACACCAAAATCATAAAATTGCATAGGAGAGGAAAAAAATATGTGAAGCAGATGAAAGACAGTAAATGGCAAACACAGAGACAAAAGAAAATTAAAATCGCATATGGGAATGAATATGGAAATAATAAGGCACAATTCCTTTAAGTAGGAAGAAAAAAGATTAAAAAGGTGTTGAATATAACCTCTATACCACCTATTAATGCATTTAGGACAATCACCTCTTCATCCAGAAAGAGAGTGTCTGATCATCACTTTTTGCTTGAAGTCTCACACCCCTGAGCTGTCAGATGACATTTGATAATTAGGATCTGGTAAAGTTGTTTCTTATAATTGTCACTGATTTCTGTTTTGTCTTTCTCAACAAATTGTTAGACCTAGTTCGTAAAGAGGAATTTGGCATGACTGTCACAGCTTCCTGTTCTCTTTTTTCAGTCAGATTTGCTCTTTCTCTCCCCTGCTGCTAGTCATCCAAACTTTTTTCTGAGCATAAACACAATACTCTCTTCTCAGGTTTTTTTTTTTTTTTCTGTCATTCTCTTAGCCCTGGAATACTTCCTTCTTCGCAGAAGATCCCATTATGGTTGCTAGTCATTTTGCTACTTATATGAGAAGGTTTTCTGTATACACAGTATGTTACTTACAGACTCATAGAATAGTTAGGGTTGGAAAGGACTTTAAGATCATCTAATTCCCCCC
>JBCJKH010046899.1:3276-16523 GCA_039877255.1 Loriculus beryllinus | reverse complement strand
TGATCTGCCTCATACAGAGCTTAGCCACCTCCAGCCCTTGCACTTCCCACCCACAGAGCCATGTGTCACCCAAGCAGCTCCAGACCTTTCTTCCCTGCCTTCCAGAAGAGCCATCAGCAGGAGGATCGGCAGTTTCAGGAGAAACATGGATATGGGCGACACCAATGGAGCATCCCAGGGCTTTCCAGTATTAGTTCAGGTCTGAGGCAAGGGGGAGGTCTTGCCAACAAGCACCCCTTGCTGAGGACCCACCGGGCACATAACAACAACATCCACTTGTTTCCTGGCTTAGCAATGGAGAAGCAAATTTCTTGGACTGCTGCTTCTTCCAGAAATATGGAATGTTAATTATTATTAATGACTCCCCATGACTTTTATTATTAGCCATTCTAATTAATTGGATTATTACTATTTCCTCTCTTGGAGATGCCTTGGGGCAGCATGTAGAAGTAGCAGACATGGCTTTCAATACAGAAAAGGGACAAGAGTGAACTCGTGATGTTATTTGGATACTACAGAGATGAGCAGAGATCTGGGAGACTTGTCTTAAAGGGGATGAACTATGAGATTGGCAATGCCAGCACCAAACCCTCCATAGTCTGGATGCTTCAATTCAATGAAACTTTCCTGCTATTTTCTAGCTGTAAATATATAAGGCTAAAACTAGTCCTTAGTCCCAAGACTCCTTAGCTCCCTGTATCGGAACCAACGGTGAGTCCCTCTAGGTAGCTGACCAAACAGTTCCCTCAAGGCTAAATCCAAGAGAAAACTGGCAGCAGATAGTCTCTGTACGTGGCATGAGCGTTCTTTTGTCCCCAGATCTTTGTCTCATCGCTCAATCAGCCATCCCATGGAGCTTCCCACTCACGCTGGTTCCTCCTTGCCCTCAGCTTGGTGAAACCTGTCATTAAATGCATGGCACAGCACTGATTCACCAAAGATAGCCCTGAAGAAAGAAGAAGAGAAGAGGCATGCATGCAGGCACGTGCTCACCCGTGTGTGTGTCCACAAACCCATTTGCTGTTTAGGTGTCAGAAATAAATTTTACCACTGGAGTCTGCAGCATCTGATTAGTGAATTATTCAGTTTGGAGATTGCCTTCGCCATGACCTCATTAGTAACCCCGAGGTGAGCGGGACGCATTAGACTAACCACCAGGCTGTCACTGAGGAGCAGAACTGGGGCATTAAAATGGATTAAAGTGCTTTACCAAGAATTGCGGCACAACTCATAGAGGAAGAAAAAAAAAAAAAGACAAAAGGGAAAAGAGGGATAGAAGGGGGGGAGAGAAGAAAGAAAGAGCAATAAAATAAACCAATAAGCCATCCTGTTAAGCTGGCAGCCTGAGCATAAACAGGCAAGCAAGCAGGCAGGGAGGTGCAGGGTGTGCTGGCAAAGCAGGAGCCTTCATTCCGAAGCCAGGGCGGGTCTGCGGTTGGGAAGAGGAATCTGCAGGGTTTTCACTGTCTGCTCTGCCAAGGAAGCCCAGTATCTGCCCAGTTAAACCACCCTTAAAATGCCAGCCAAATCCCCCCTGGCAGCCCAGGAGAGCCTCCTCTTTTTTGACACCCATTGGGTTGACACCCAGCCTCGGACCTCCTCTTTGATGCTGGGATGAAGGAAGGTCCTCACATGGATCTGACCTCTTAGTGGCAGGGCTCATGGGGGTTCCATGCTGCTGGCTGCAAGCAGGAGTCTGGTGAGGGTATGCATCCATCTCCCAGACCTTCCCATGTGTGGGACTTACCCAGCTGACATGGGGAGGAAGATGTGGCCCACAGTGATCATTCAAGGACCATGGCGAACCCCTCAAAGTGGGCATGATAGAGGGAGGGAGAAGTGAGATATCCCATTTTGTTTCTTCCTGACAAGCCTACAGAATGGAAAGGGGGATGGGTTTGTACCATGCTCCCTCAGGGTCAGCTATTCTTTCCTGGGGGGAGGCTTCGGCTGATGTGAACAGCTTTCATCTGGGGATGGGCCTGGTGACTGATGTGGTCACATTTGTTTGCTCAGCAGCAGTTGCAAATAATGGATGCTAAAAGGCTTTGTGGTTCATTGATGGCCATGTTCATAACCACACACTCTTCATCCAGTTCTGGGGAAGAAATGCACTGCTTTCTATCTAGCTTCTTAGGTCCTAAGCCCTGTCTTTGACAAGATGCAACCTTGTCCCTTTCACTGTGTGCACAAGAGACCCTGTTAGTATGAGATGCTCCAAAGTGGTAGCTGGACCCTGTGACAAGATTGTCCAAAGATCTTTCTTCTTCTCACCACTGTGGCTGCCATAAGCCTGGACATGCACACGTGGCACAGGACCCATCCCTGTATGGAGTCCCTTTGTGGTAGTGCCTGTTGAGTACATTTGCCTCTCCCACTTCTTTAGTGACAGTACTGGGAGCACTTTATTGTCAACTCACATCAGGGCCAATCTTCAAGAGGACACTACGGGATTCCTCTATGTCATCTGGTCCTCAGAGGCACGGTGAGCTCCCAGGTTTCTTCAGTGGAGCCTAATATTTGCTTTCCATCTAGCTTCATCTGTTCAGCTTGGCCCCATCTGTAACTGGGGAAACCCCTATCTAATACTTTCCCTATGTTTCCTATTATTAGTCCTCAGTTTATCCCAAACCATCCATCCCAGGCCACCCATGCACCTGGGCTGATCTCTGGGCCAATGTAGAACTGGGACCTTGTTTTCTCTCTTCTTGTCCACAGGGTGTTGGATATCTGGGACTATCCAGAGTAGGGCTGTATTAGCTGACCCCTCACCCTGCCCATTTTAATCCATCAGGCATGCCCTGGCCTCTCATGGGAAGCTGTAAGGGGAACAAGGCATAGGCAGGGTAAGACACAACTACCTGAGGTTTATTAGGTTTTATTGTCCTTATTTTATTATACCTGAATGCTTAAAGAATCTTAATTGAATCGATTTCAAACACCTGGGGCAAATGAGCCACTCCATATGAGACAAGCTGAGAAAGGAGCAAACCAGGCTGCTGGTTCCCAGGTCTTTCCTGCATCCTCCCACCAGGCAAGTACGGGAAACTCGTTCATTTATTGCTGCTTAATAATATATACTTATGCACTGTGTATCCCAAGCTATTTGCATTGTCAAGTCATGTGCATTGACGTGGAAGCTTTGCTTTCCCTTGTGTTGCTGCCGGTGTCATCTTCAAGCATTTGCCTAACAATGACTTGATGAAGCAAAGGGAGAGAGCAGAAATGGATGGAGGAACCCAACCAGGGCTCTCTGTCACCATCCTGGGAATTGCTGGGTTATGTTAACTGAGCATCTAGCAGGGAAATGCCTTCCCCCTCCAACTAAAGTAGCCAGATTGGATTTGTTCCAATGGCCAGCCAAATTCCACTCCACTGATTTCTAGGGCAGTTGTCCTAGTGGCATTCTCATCTCCCATTGCCTCAGCTTATCCCCCTACAAAAATTAATCAACTTGAAACAGAAGAAAGTGCCATACCAAGTAAACAGGACACTCCTTGCATTTCATCTCCCTTTTTTCCAGCCAGCTGGGCTGCCATGGACACACAGGGACACGCAGGACCTTTCCCAAGATTGTCACCATTGTTGCAACACCTATTTGTCAGGTTTGTGTCTCTTGACATCTTCTGAATTTGGAGGCAGGGCTTGTAGGGTGAGTTTGAAGAACAGACTTGCTCCATTCTCTTATGCATGAGTTAGCTTCTTCTATCTTGTGTTTCCTGTGGGAGCTGTTTGCAACCCACATTTTCAGTGATGAGCAGAGATGCATGTCATATCTCCTCTCAAGGCTTCTCCCAGCCTTTGATGCTTGCTTAATTACCTGGATAAACCCTTCTAGCTCTCTGGGCAGGGACACCTCTAGTGAATCTCCTCGGCACTAAATTATCCATAAGTAACCTTGCTCATCAGCACGGGTGGATTATCCAATGGACTAAAGCTGGGCTTTCCTCACCCATTCATTAGAGATGAGCACTTTGCAAAGGACCAGCCTGAAAACCACTGCAGGACAAGAGCCTGACCACATGTTACCTACATCCCAGGCCAGCAGGTATCAGCACGCTTCCCACAGCTGATGTCCCCTTAGCTTGTGATCTGCATTGCTGGCCCTGGAGCATCCTCTTAGGGTGGCATCAATCCCTGCCTGTTTTGTAGAGCAAGGCTGGAGTTTTCTCTTGGCCATTTGTTAAACAGCTGGAGTGCTCCCTGTATCCAAGGAAACCTGCCTTAACCTGCTGCTTGCAGGGAGGCTTCAGCAAGTTTCTCTCAGCTTTCCTTGGTGCTCCTGGGAAGTTCATATGTGGAGATGAGCCTGCCTTGCTCTTGCACCCCCAGTCTTCCATGCTCCCCCAGCTTTGGGAATTGAGTTTGCATAGAGCAGAATGGGAAAAGCCCTGATCTCCCCAGTTTTGTTGCCACTTGGTTGCAGTTTCACACAGAGGCAGAGCCCAGAGGCTGATTTTCTGCTTCTATTTCTTTTTCCTTTCTTCTTCTTCCCTACTCCCAGCATTTCCAGTAGGCGAAGCGCAGTGTAACCGCCCACCATGGAGATGCTCTATGCTGCGTCTTCCACTAGGGTCATGTGTGGGAGCTGAGCACTGCCAGGAGAGATGTGGATGAGGCCTTGGGAGGAGGTGGAAAGGATCAAAATCCAGGAATTCTGGAGAAGCTGGGAGGAACCTGTGGATTATGCAGTGCTTGTGGCTGCAGCTGGGACCGTCCACCTCTTCCCCAAAGCAGGATAGACTGCAAGCATCAGGGACAGCAGAGAGCAGGTAATGTTCTCAGGTTTCTCTAGACACTTCCTCTTCCACTGGCTCATGTTTATTCTCTGGATGTGCCTGTCAGCAGCTCCTTGCCCTGCCAAGCTGCTGCTGCAGCCCTGACCCTTCCCAGATGCTGTATGTCTCCAGAGGGAGTGCAGCACTCTATTCTGCCCTGCAGCACCTGAATCCATCCCATCCCATCCCATCCCATCCCATCCCATCCCATCCCATCCCATCCCATCCCATGTGATGCTGTCAGCATTTCCCATCCTGCATCTGTTCCCCCTGCTTTGTGCCTGCTGCCCCATCTCTTCTGAAAGCAGCACTGATCCCAGCATTCCTCCAGAAAACTCACAGTCCAAAAAATCCCCTTTTCCTTCCCCAGTTCTTCTGCTGCTTGGGAGCTGGGTGCAAGGCAGGAGAGTAGGAAAAAGCCATAACCCTGTGGGGTGGATTTGACCACCCTGATCTCATGCTAGGGATGCAGGGACACGGGAGAAGAGAACAAATCCAGTGAAGCCATTTGGGCAGAGAAGGGCTGCGGGCCATGCCAAGGTTTCCCCAGGCCCAGAAACATCATGCCAAGGTGAGCAAGGAGAAAAGAGCCTCTGTCCCCTCCCTGTCCCTATCCAGCTTGGCCACTGCATCCCCAGCCCACTGCTGGGTTCATACCCACTGCTGGGCAGCATCTGGCATATCCATGCTGCTTGGCTTGGCTCTGGCGCTGTTTCTCTCTCTGCCAGCGCATCCCCCAGCATCTCCGGGAGGTTAAACAGTGCTCTGGGAGCCAGAGGCAGCTCCTCTCCCTCCAGAAAACCCATCACACATGGCACTGTGATGGCTGGGCTCTGCTGAAAGCCTCTGTCTGCCGAAGCTGGGGCAGGGCTGGGCGGTTTCCCAGGGCCGGGTTAATGCTGCGGTAGCTGCAGAGGGCAGCTGTAAGTGGGGTTAGCACTCCTCCAGCTCCCCACGCTGCTGGGAGGTTAAACTCCTGCCTTGGCCTTGCAGGAGCTGTTCTTCAACTCAAGGCGAGAGTGACATCGCTTCCCGCTCTCAGGTTAAGCATTTCTGTTGCTTTCCCTAAGGTGGCAGTGCGAATCCCGTCACTGCAGCATCCTCCCACAACCCAGTGTTTAAGCTCTGCATCTTCCAAGGTGTCCCTCTTCTCCCAAAGCACGCAGCACTGTGTTTTGTGGCTCTTCTCCACATCCATGCTGTCCAGCCTGGCCACAGTCAGTGCTGGGGAACCCAGAGCACTACAACACCAACCACCATCGGTGGCAATAGTGGTACCCAAACAAGCCCAGGAAGGACGATGCGCTAGGGGCTGGCAGTGACAAGCAGCTTTTAGGCAGAGCTGGAAGGGCTGACAAGCTTCCAGGGTCTGGTCAATAGGGGAAGAGATGATGGGGAGGTAGAGAAAGCTGGGGAAAAAAAAAAAAAGAAAAATCTCGATTTTCCACTAATAGAGAGAAATAAAAATGTCATTGCTTTGTGTTGGTGTGGGGAAGTTTTAAAGGGTGATAAGAGGGTGTCAGAAAGCCTTAGAGGCAAGGAAAGCACACTTTACAAGCCAGCCTAGTGTTTTTACTCCTGGTTTGCAGGATCTCTCCCCAGCTTTGCCTGTGTAGTGCAGTTTGGCCCATGGCTATCCAAGGGACTAGTGTCCTGCAAGGGCAGGTCCCTGCGCCCAGGAAGCCCCACTGCCACCCTGTAACCCTGACACTTCTGGATGCCCCAAAGGGTCTCTTCTATCTGGAGAAAGACCCAAACTCTTCTAGAAGAGCTGGAGTGGGTTGCTGACCATGGATCCTCTGGACTTCCAGGGCACACTGACCGAAGGAGGTTAAAAATGATCCAGTGGGCAAAAATACCCTGTAATTTCCTCTCTCTCTGATCACAAAGTACCCCCTTAGGAATGCCAGACAGCCCTGGGCAGCAGGCACAGATTTGGATTTACTTCTGTTGTTCAGACCAAACAGCTGCTAAGGGCGTCAGTTATACAGACGTGATGATGTTGTCACTTTATGTATCATTTTTATTTCATTGCTCTCCAATGTTTGTAATACCCCGGAGCTCAGAAGCTTAAATAACAGCTCTCCCCATATTGATTTTATCCTTTGCCATTTGGCACTCATTCTTTCCTTTCCCTTCAAGTTTCTATTTTCCAGGATTTTATCTGGGCAGCATCCCTCTCCGTGCTTGGACATGGATGTGACCAGTGGGAGCTGGGAGGGGAACAGACAGCACCAGGACAGCAGCTCTTTTGGGGTCCTCCAGAGATGATGTAGGTGCACACATGATACTGCAGTGCCTCTCGGACTCCTCCTTACCAAAGACAAATGAAATTAGCACCGAGACTATAGCCCAGTTGCCGTAACTCCGAAGGAAGTTGTGTTTAGGATCAGGGTGACCCTGTCCGGCAAGCATGGGGATGGAGCGAGCAACCAGATGGTGCCGAGGGAATTATTTCATAACAAAATGTGTCTCTTTCTCCCTGGTGCCTGTGAAGCCACCACGCAGTCTTCACGTGGATCCCCCGCAGGAGGTGTGCTGCTGCTCAGCCCAGAGCTCCAGTGTCTGAGCCACGGGGCTTAGGTGTTGGACTGTACAATTCCTTTTGCTCTGCCTCGGCACTGCACCCGCAGCTCCT
Organism: Loriculus beryllinus; assembly: GCA_039877255.1. Lineage (NCBI taxonomy): Eukaryota > Metazoa > Chordata > Aves > Psittaciformes > Psittacidae > Loriculus > Loriculus beryllinus. The sequence continues at coordinate 9,107 of JBCJKH010046899.1, read as the reverse complement.
GCAGCCTGGCTACTCCGGTTGGTACGTGATGGTGTGTTTCATGTGCTTTCCCTGCAGGATCACAGTCTAGATCTGGGTCCAGAGTCCCTGGAGCTGCCAGACCCCCAGAATAGCCTGCTCCGTCCTCTCCAACAGAACTTATAGAATCACAGAATGCTTTGGGTTGGAAAGGACCTTAAGATCACCCTGTTCCAACCCCCTGCCATGGGCAAGGACACCTTCCAGATACCACCCAAGGCTCTGCCCAGCCTGGCCTTGAACACTGCCAGGGATGGAGCATTTATCACTTTTTTGGGCAACCCATTCCAGTGCCTCACCACCCTCATAGGCAAAAACTTCTTCCTTATCTCACCCACCAAAATGACAGCGACACGTTGTGTTGTAGGTGGGAAGACAAATAGCACCTTTGGGAGACCTCCAGGAGGACATGGGGAGAAGTGTCCCAAGAGGAATGAATGGGGATGTGATGCTGGAGGCACTGAAATGGTGTGGGCTTGTGTCAGAAGAAGGAGCTCCCCTCCAGCCAGTGTTAATAGGCAGTAGGAAGGAATATTTATCTCAGCTTCGTTAGATGGTTCTGGCATCTAATGAGGGAGCAAGGGGAGCCCTGTAGCATGATGAAGCAACTGCTGCTGAATCTGCGTGCTCAGCGCAGCAGTGTCTGTGCACGCAGACAGGTCAGACTGGCACAGCGTGGTCTGGAGGCTCAGCTTATCTGTCTTGGTTGTACAAGCTTCATTTGGATAATCTGTACATAAGCAGCCGATGATGATGGCTGATGGACCCATCTCTGTCTTAGTGAGAAACTGAAGTCTGTGCCCAGGCGCTCCTCATTGCAGGACGAGGAAGAGCCTGGTGTCATTTTAGCTATCCTTGGTCATTTCAGCCGTAAGGGCCATCTCCACACTTCAGCTGTGTGCAGTGTTCTGTGCATTTGCAAAAATAAAGCGGTCCTTTAATATTTAATCACCTATTAGTCACTTTTATTTATTTTACTCAGCTGAACTGCATCACAAGTGTTTCAGTGATCGCTTTTCACACTGGAAGCTCTTTGCTAGAGGAAAACTCCCCAGCGTTCGAGATTTTGGACCAACTCAGGCTCCCCTGGAAGCACTGCAGAAGTCTGTCTCCATCCCTCCCCAGGCTATCCCAGGAGGAGCAGGGCTGGCAGGGCTCTGGTTAGTGCTGCTGCACCGTCAGCGGTTGCTGTGTTTGGCTATCACAAACCCCAGCCTTGCCTGGCAGGGGGAACGGGAAGATGGGCTCTGGGGACCCCCGTCCCGCTGAGAAGTTGGGTTGTGTTTCACATTAGCTGATGCTCCTGTGTGGTTTCCAGCACTAGCCCAAATGCAGAGGCTTGTGGCAAGCCAGCTCGGATATGCAGTAGGCATAAATCACATCATCCAGATCTTTCTCTGTAAGGATGAGGAAAGCTTCTCATCAGACTGATGTGGGGAAATGGGGGGGGGATTGCTCAGTGCTGAGAAATGCCAAACAAGTGTGCTAGAAACGTGGGGAACTGACCTCTTTTAGTAAAACAAAGACTTTTCTGCATTGCAAGATGGATCATGGGCTTTGTCTTCTCTCTCTTGGTATTAAAAGTAGCAGAGCAGGGATGATATGGGTGCCAGTGCGGAGAACGAGATGGCACTGCTGCCCAGACATCTTCAGGGCTTGCTGGTGTCCTCCTCTGCCTTCCAACCCTGGCAGTGTGGCCCAGAGCTTGACTTGCTGGTGCCTGTCACAAGCCAAAATGACTGGAGAGATCAGTTCCCACTGTCGGATGCTCTGTTGGATCTGGAATTGGCTGGGCAGAAGTTTGGCAAGTTATTTGGCATCTTGTGCTTACACAGGTGAGCGTGAGATAGGTAAGGCTGCTTCTGGGAAGACAAAGGACATGGCTGAAGAAGGAGCCAGGCAGGAGTAGGGAAGCAAAACTGCTGCATGTTCAAGGAGACTATGCCCATCACACTGCAGGCATGCTCATGCACATCACCTCCAGCCCCTGCCTGCATCCCTCTTTTCCTTAGCCCTCAAGTGCCTGCTTCTCACATACATCCCTACTCCTGCAGTTTGCCTGCCTATTAAATCACACCCTCTTCTTCCTGATCTTCATCCCTAACCTGCACCTCATCCTCCTGCAGCCCCTCGTCCCTTTGCAGCCCCCTCTTTGCTCACCCCACCCACTTTCCTTGGAAGGGCTAAAATAAGCTTTACCTGGAGTGTGTTCAAAGGCTAATGTACATCCTGCCTTAATTATTGATTTGTTTATTGCAGACACTTTGGCAGGACATTAGCCACAGCTCACACACCAGGCTCCTGCCTTCCCTTCGCCTTGCAGCTCACAGGAGCTGAGGACAGTGTTACAAGGGTGACCTGAGGACCATATGCCCAGCTTGAGGGCAGCATCCCTCCATCACCACCATCACACCCAGGGTCTCTCAGGTTAATGCCTGTTGAGCCCAGCCCTGCAGGAATGGTGAAGGGTGTTCCAAAACCAGAGACCCCCATCCAAGCCTTCTCCTTCCCCAGGTAAGCAGAGCTCATAGAAGCTGTTTCCCATAGCAAGACCCCCTCCTGTAAGGTGGTAGCAACTTCCAGTGTGTGTGTCTAGGAAGTCTGGCACAAGGGTTCAAAACACAATTATGCCATTGAGCCCAGCTGCTGTCATTCCCGGGCGGGAGCGATTGGATGCTGTGCATTAGTGGGATTGTTAATGGCTCTGCAAAGCCCTTGTTGAGAAACAAGCATGGCAGCGCCCAAAGAGAAGGGCTCAGAAGCATGGTCCTGCTACTGAGGCTGCTGTCACTTGTCACCCTGTGCTCCAGGAGCTCAGGTGATGCTGGAGAGGCATCAAAGCAGGAAAACACGGCTGCACCTGGAGCATCCTGCTTCTCTCCAGAGTGGGCTGAGGTGGCTGGGACACAGCATTTTGGGGTCCTGTTTGTTCAGCCCAGGGCTCCCGGCTAAGCCAGGCTTTGTGGGTCATGGTCCCTTTGGGTTCAGCATGGTCACATTTCCCTGCATGGTGGGTTGAGGGTGAGACCAGCTGGCTCACACCCATCATGGGATGGAGGCATGTCTCGAGTAATTTGGGATTTTGTGATTCCCTTGGTAGAGCAAGGAGCTATTTCAAGCAGCTGTTGACTCCACTCATCCTTGGGATTTATTTGGGAGAGCAGCACCCTGAAAAATGATTTTGGTGAATCAACAAAGAGTTGGTTGTATCAGTTCTTCCCTGCTTAACTGTGATGCAGCACCTATCCTCAAAGTCAACAGAGCCCCCCAGGAACGAAGATCTGTGAAAGATCTGGAGGTATAAACTGGCCAGGGAGCTTTCTTTAAAGTGATTCCATTTCCTCACAAGAGTGGATGGGGTTTGCAGAGCACGTGTGTAGAGAAGAGCTGAGGTGAGGAGGAACTGATTCTCCAGTGAGTTGTGATTCAACCTGAAGGCTTGGTAGGGGCCCAAGACGAGCGTTGTTACCTCTCTGATGAGGCGTGTGTCATGGACACTCTTCCCTTCACACTGTTTAAATCCCAGCATCCCAGCAGCAGCCTGAGTTTCTGTGAAGCACAGGGCAGTGAGGAGGGATGCTGCTGCGGGTGCCTGCCCAGAGGGCAGGGACAGGCGGATGGTGCGCTGCAATACAAGAGAACAGGGTTTGGCATGGATGTAGCTCTTCCTTTTGTTCTTAAAAGCATAGAATCATAGAATCATGATTAACAATAAGCTGGAGGGTTGGGAGGTTTGAATTTTTTATTAATTTTGATTAGTTTTTAAATCTAAAGCAATATTTCTTTCACTGAGGTCCTGCATTAAGGGATATACCAGGCACTCTCTCACCCCCCTGCAGTCTCACATGCTCCACTTGCACGTTCAGAGACTGAATGAGGAATGTGAGGTTTTTGAAAGCACAGGCTTGGTTTGGGGAAAATCACAGGGGAAAACATGAAGGAGACCTCTGCTCCTTTGTCCTGGCAAGGGCTGTGTCTGTGACTGCACAGCCTGACCGCTGCCATCATAATTTTCTGACTGGTGCCCACAACAGAGTGTCTCTGAGCATGTCAAACACCCTGGGAGATGTGCAGATGGCAGGGCATCACAGGAACAATGCCGGGACTATAATTCCCCTTATCTGCCTGCAGCATGGCCATCTCGGGTGCCTCCCGGGACCCCTTTGCAGACCCTTCCCCAGCTCCTTCCCCAGCACTGCCCTCAGGCTTTGCAGCTTCAGTCCTCATAGAGCTTCCCCACCGCAGTATGAGAGCTGCTTCTCTTTGCTCTCGGTGAGGATGGCCCAGCTCTGCGCAGAGCATCGCTGGCAGATCAAAGCATTGCCTTGATGGTGGCTGTAATCTGTTCCCCCTCCTATTCCCTGGGCTTTCCAAGACCTTCATTTCAGTCTCTTTTTTTTCTGACTATGGCAGACACCCTCCCTGGGCCATCCCTTGAACATTACAGCCATGGCCAGGCTTTTTTCCTGGCTAGACACATTAATTCAGGAGCTGCCGAGATGGGAGATCAGTTCAGGTCCTAGCAACAAATGCAAGCACAGCAATATTTGCTACCTTTGTGACAGGGCTGTTTGTAGACCTCACTTCAATGTTTTCTCCTGAATCTTTTGTTCCTGTTTATCTGAGCAAAGGGCTCCTGGTTAGATGCTTTTCCCCTTAATGACCTCAGAGAGTTTACAGACAGGACATCTGCTGGAATGGCTTCAATCCTGACCTTGTTCCCACATTCCCGTAGCATAGGCAAGGACAAGCCAAGGTTGGAGTTTCTTATCACCAGCTGCTCTCCATCCACCTCCACAGCTGAGACCTTCACCTTTCATCACACAGCTGTGGCTGCCCAAATATGACTGCACCACATCCACTGCCTCTTTCCCTGCAGGTTCCTTGGGGCCAGGCTGTCCCATGTGCAGAATGAGATATTCTCCATCTGAGAAGCGATATGGGCATCAAATCAAAAGCTGCTTCCGAGCTCTTCCCAGGGTCGTGGGAATAAGGAGCTTTGCTTGAGGAGCAACACTTTTGATGCTCATGTGCCTGCATGGCCCAAACAAGAGGTAAATGCCTCTTGGCCATGCTGGGGCTGAGGTTTTCCTCCTGCAGCCCACACCAGTGATGCCTTAGGGGATGCTGTGCCCCAAACCATCCCTGCCACCTTCCCTCAGAGCTGGCAGCAACTCCTGGGTATTTACCCTGCAAACTGGACCCTCTCCAAAACTGCACTTGTTGGGGTGTCTCTGCCAAGGGGCACATGAACCTGCAGCCAAATCCCCAGTGCAGGGGATGAAACCCTTCTTCCTGCCTTTCCCATCAGAGCTCACATCCTTTGTGTGATGCCAAGCAAGGGCTCTGCCCGACCCAGGGCTGGCTGCATTTCAGAGGTGTGCAAAGTGGCCCTGCTATAGGCAGATCCTTCTGGATGAGAGGGGGGCTAGAGAAATGTCAGCTCATCACTTTCAGTGCTCAGCGAGTGCTGTTCTGGTAACAGGGAGCAGGCGGTGCAAGCCTCAGTGCGGGCCTGTGGATCGATACAGAGATCAAAGGCAGGAGCGGACGTTGGAGCTTATGATGACTGAGCAGATATTGGACCACGGATCTCTTTCTGGTCATGCCCCAAAAGGCTGTTTTACTGGGCCTGGTGGGGGCAAGGTGGTGTACTAGGGAGCCTTTACTTGGGAAGTGGGGTGACAGGAATAAAGACTATCCCCAAGGGATGGCCAGCACTAGAGTGTGATGCTAAAGCTAGCTGTGTAGGTAGGAAGAGCAGAAATGCAAAGCAGCTGCCTTCACCTCTGTCCATGGCCAGGAATGCCCCA
>JBCJKH010046898.1:22735-37504 GCA_039877255.1 Loriculus beryllinus | reverse complement strand
TGAGGCACTGGAATGGGTTGACCAAGGAAGTTGTGAATGCTCCATCCCTGGCAGTGTTCAAGGCCAGGTTGGACAGATCCTTGGGTGACATGGTTTAGTGTGGAGATGTCCCTGCCCATGGCAGGGGGGTTGGAACTGGATGATCTTAAGGTCCTTTCCAACCCTAACTATTCTGTTGATTCTATGATTTTATCTCAATGTATCCCTCATTGGCAGATGCTAACTCTATACATGTTTCTCCTTTGTGGCCATAGCTTTAAGCACTTTCATTTCTCAAGCCCTACTAGACATAACATTTAAGACCATCAAAGCGCTGTATTTATGCAGAGCATCACTAGGGAAAAAATAAGATATGAAGGTAGGGGTTAGGTTAGGTCTTGTGCATAAGGCTAATCAGGGAGTGTGTGGCTGAGCCCATATCCCCAGAATTTCAACCTAGCTGGCTCTCATTGCCTGACTGACAAGAACCACGTTCAGATCATTTTCTGTGAATTTGTAACAGAAAAACAGCTGCTTATTGCATTGATTGTATTGGAAGCCTGATTTGCCTGTAATTGCTCTGACTCAATACGCCATTCTTGTCTGCATGACAAAATGATTGATGCACAATATGAATCAAGACCGGTGTTGCCTCCTTTAATGACACTTTTTGTTTTGTTTTATTTCTCATTTGCAAACATAACTGTTGCACGATGACAGCTATTTGCACAAAAGGCAGCTTCAGAAACCTCTTTCTGTGGCATGGGGGACATATTGGTGCTTCAGACTGGTACGTGCAAGATTCATCTGTGGCTGCAAGATGGCCTGAGAAAGAAATATACAAGTTAATGATTTTTTAGTTGGAGGGGGTATGTTTTATGTTAACATAGCTGCTGGAGGAAGAGATCTTGGGAAATTGCCAAACAATGATTTTTTTTGGCAGAACTAAGACAGACAAAAGCCTCTGCCCAAGAGTAGTCGCAGTTCCGCTGCTTGCCAAACTGTGTTGGAGGAGCTCAGTGGAGAATCCTAACTCATTTTTAGGTTAGCACTACATTTTGCTGGTGTAGATAAATAAATAGGACAGATAGAAAGATACCACAAGAGAAAAAGAAGAAAAAAACTCCCACAAACAGGAAAAAAAGAGAAACCCTTACTCTTTCAAATGGAAAACAATCTTTTTTTTTCTATCAGTTTTTGCTTCATTTTCTGCTCTCTTGTGCTATTGTAAGCCACATGAGGCTTGGATAGTCCTTCACTACGGCTGTGCCTCATTTCTTAGGTGTGCCAGGGCCAGGACTGGTTTGTGTTCCCAAATGGTACAGACAAGCTTCCTTACCCCTCCCTGTAGAAGATTCTTCTTGAGTACGATCTAAAATCAAGTCAGGCAATTAGCCGTGAGGACAATTGTCAAGCAGTGCTTGATCTGAGTGTGTGGCCTTCATTTGTTTAGAAGCACAAAGGTCTAAACCTATATGTCAGCACCAAAAAAGCCTGCACATGCTTTTTGATCTTACCATACACCTTCAGGATGCTGTGGATATGCGCAGCAATCACTGCCTTTATCCAACAGCAATGTGAGTCTAGATGAAGATCCACAGAGGTATTTAGGAGTGCATTTGTGTTCAAAGGAATCTGGTTTCAATGTTTTCAGACCCCTTGGCCCCACTCACCTTCTGAACACTTTGAAAATTCTGGGCCACTGTCACCACTGTTTCTGTAAGGAAAAAACAACTTGTCTAAATACTTTTGCAGATCTGGGACTTGAGAGCCCAACTTGAGCTGTTCCATTTGACAGCCTTGTCCTTGCTTCTGGTTAGAGACTAATCCAGAAAAAGAAACTGGTTTCATGGCTCTTTATAAATAATAAGTGAAAAAAAAATCACATTCTGTAGCAGGAAGTCTATATATCAAAGCTAAGACATCGTGTAATTCAGTAATAAGTTGTCCAGGCGATCTCTTCATGGTCTGTAGCATCTTCCGACATGTTATAGTCTGTTGCAAGCTCTATGTTTTCTAGTGATGGAGCTTTTCTCATCTGTCTTCTTCCTTTGGTTTTATACATATTTATTGCCTTATCATAGTCAAACCTGAACAAAATAATCCCCCCCCCCAATATACAATTTTTCTATTTCGCAAAGAATTTTATTTTACAGAAACAACCACTGGTTTGTTAAAGGAGTTGTTTGCAAGATGACTAGATTAGATTAATTAGTTAATGTTTGTAAAGTACTTTGAAGATTAAGAACACTATATAAGTGTTAAGTATGATTGTTATTATAATAGATAGAGAAGGTAGATAGCTAGATAGGTAAAGAGATACAGCAGTCAGATAACAATAATTATAATACTTAGCATTTCTATAGGGCTTTACATCTTTTGAGTGTTTTACAAACATTAACTAATTAATAGAGTTAAGCAGACAGATAGTAGATAAAATAGTAGGTAGATTGATAGATAGGAACAGATTTTGCCTTTGGATATATGAATAGTAAAGTCAATGGAAGCTGCATCCCATTGATAAGGGCAGAATTTGGTCCATAGACAAATTTAAAGGCAAATCAGCTAGTTTTTCAAGTGGTTGGTTTTTTTCCACAGTTTGTCTTCCAAATGAGTAGATTCACTGTGGGAACAGAAAGTATAGTGGAATGTTGAAATGAACATATCAAATCTGTCAAACTTTACAATGACATATTACGGAATTAAAGCACATTGTTAAGATTAGTCACTTAAGAGTGTCAGTGACTCAGCTTTGCCACATCTGAAATGATACATCATGCCTCTAGGAAGCACCTTCATATTGCTGGATGAAATGGCATTATCAGTGTGCTCATGTACATCCTGATTCTTCACGCCTCGATGAAAATGAAGTATGATCTACTGTCTGAGAAAAAAATAGGAATTAGAGCCAGATGTAAGGCTATATTATTTTAATTAAATAAATTTGATATTGATTAAAAATAAAGATGAAAAGTTATATAAAGATGCAGAGAATGGATAAGACACTTTTTTCCCTTGAAGTTCTCTCATCTTGAACACTGATGTTTCCAGAACAACTTAGCCCCAAAGCTGTGCAGATATGCAGGACACTAACTGCTGCTTTTTGAAGTGAGGTTCAGGTCCTGGGTTCCTTTGTGATTCATTGAGGGGTCCTGAAGCCTCTGACATCTCTGTGGTATATAAAGGAGGGGAAGAAGGGAGACCTCAACTGAGAGTGAATACATTTAGAATACAGTTGCACTGATGTCATTCTGCACTTGAGTTAAGTTTTCTGAGGGCTTATAGTAATGACTCCAGTGACTGGCTGATGCACCAATGATGCCGTTTCATCTGAGGTAGTATCATCACACAGTGTTGCCCTCTGATATTAGGTCAGGACTTTCAGCTGCTCTGAATTGTCTCCCACGGATGCAACTGGTATTTTACTTCTGCAAAACTTTTCTGCCACTGGGTATATGCAGAATCATCCCAAGTCTTTAGGGCAATCAGAACCGCAGACCACAGATAGATCTCAATGAATTAGTAAAACACAGGAGAAGAAGCCATCTTACTTTATTCTTGACAGATATGGTATAGAAACCTACATCTGAGCTTGACACTCTAGGCTTCCTTAAACAGCCAACAGAGCAAGAAGCAGTTAAAAGATAAGTTTCATCTGCTTTGTATTTATGTTTACATTAGGATGAGATGAACTGCTGCCTAGAAAGTCTTGTTTCTTTCCATTGACTGCCAGGGAAGCCCAGGTGATTATCTCAGACGAGACAAACTCTGTTGTAGATATTTCAAGTGCGATGAGACAAAACCCATTGTGATGGGTTGACCTTGGTTGGCTGCCAAGTGTCCTCCATGCTGCTCTGTCACTCTCCTTTCTCAATAGGACACGGGGAGAAAATAGAGTGAAAAACTCGGGTCAGGGTAAGGGCAAAGACATCACTTACCAACTATAGTCATGGACAAAACAGATTCGACTTAGTGAAATTATTTTAATTTATCTCTAATTAATCAGAGTAGGATAATGAGAAATAAGAACAGAGCTACAACCACCTGCCCCCCTTCTTTCCAGGTTCAGCTTCATTCCCACAACTCTTCTATCTCCTCCCTCGAAGTGGCACAGGGGGAAGCAAGGCGAGGTATCCCCTGATGTACATTCCTTCATGAACTTCTCCAGTGTAAGCCCTTCACAGACTGCTTCAGCATGGATCCTTTTCACAGGGTACATTCCTTCAGGAATGGAATGCTCATGTGTAGATCCCACAGAAGGTTACTTGAAAACTTGCTCCTGCATGGGCTCCTTTCCTTGGGCTGTAGGTCCTGTCAGTTGCTTTCTCCAGCATGGTTTCTCCATAGGCTTCAGCTTTCTCCAAGACACGTCCACCAGCATGGGGTTCTCAGTGGGCTGCAGATGGATATCTGCTCCACTGTTATAACCTCCATGGGCTGCAAGGGCACAACTTCTGTCTCCAAAATGGGTTATAAGGGGAATCTCCATTTTGGCGTTCTTCACTGACCTTGGTGTCTGCAAAGTTGTCTTTCCCATATTTTTACTTTTTTTTTTTTTTCCCACCTTCTGTACAGCATATTATTACCCTTTCTTAAATATATCATTGCAAAGGTGCTATCAATGTCACTGACGGGCACAACCACCAGCAGGAACTGGCTCTGTCTAACATGGGGGTAGCTTCTGGGATCCTCATGGCAGGCTCCCTTGCAGTCCCCCTGCTACCAAAACCTTGAAACCTAAACCCAGTAAATCCACACTAAATGTTTCACTTCCCTCTTCATCTGCAATATCTAACTAGTGGATTTCCCTAAGCACATTTGCCCAAGCAGTCTCAAAAGGACTGATAGTGAGGTTTCTTGGAAATTAGTGGGAAGGTCATTTGCCAAAAAGCAAGATGTGAGTCCACATGCTGCTCTTTACCTCTTTTACAAAGATTACAACACCAGTGTGTACCTGCTCTTCTCTGGTGGGTGTGAGACACAAGTACACCATGTGTAGAGGCCAGAAAGATGTAAGATCAATAATACATCTTATCTGCCTCCTTATCCTTTATCCCTGACAAAGCCTCTATACAATCAAGATAGCAACAACATACATTTCCTTTCGGTAGCACAATCTACCAGTGGTGGGAAAGTTACTATTACGAAGCAAGTGCAGAAGGCAATAAGCCATCCATCTAACTCAGCCAAAAAAGGCAACATTCAAATATTATACAGAACAAACATTGTACAGAACAAACATTGTACAGAACAAATACACCATTCATCAACACAATAACTCTTTGATCATCTAAAGAAGCATAAAAAATTAAGCAGGCAAGCAAGAGCAAGAAATAGTGGCAATGCCCTTCTTTTACTAAGGATGGACAGCACACACCTTGGTAATTAAAACTCATAGCTTTCTTCCCAAGGAACTTGAACACAAGTCTCAAGTTATGGGTGAATATTCACAGTGCAAGGTTTCAAGACAAACCTGTCTGAAGTTCTCTTGTTGGAGCAGTTCTATTTGTATGCCATATTTCATTATTTCCCGTGTCATGGGGAGAATGACTTTCTAGTTTAGTGGTTAGTGTGTTCACCTGGAAGAGGAAGTCCTCAGTTCCTGTGCCTGCTTCTGGTAATGTTTCTGTATTTTTCATTTAATTATTCATTGATGTGGATAATGGAAGTCAGGCCTCTGCTCCCAAATGAAAGACTATACCACTAAGGTACAGAGTCATTTGCATAGGCTTGCCATCTTCCTGTTCCCATGAATATTTAATTAACCTATGCAAAGTGAAATGGTTTCAATATGAGGAACTGAGAAAGCCCTGCCCTAGAATATTCTTTAACCTAGTGGTTAGGGCAGTCCGGGAAGTGGAGAAGCAAGTTCAAATACCCTTAAGCAGAAGAGGGAACTGAACCTGGATCTTCCAGAGCTTGGTGGGTATTCACAACAACATTATAGATGAGAAAAAGTAACATCTCTGCTTCCTTTTCTTGCCTCAGCTAATGGGATGCCTTGCCAAAATGCTTATCATACTGAAAGATCACTGCGTGTGACTGATACAATCTTTATTAGAAAATGAATGATTTCATGATGAACTTTGACAGAAACGGAGTAGACGATGTGACAACAAAATGGCTTACCACAAGGGAGCATACTCACACCTGTGTTATTTGTGGTCTGCACAAACCATCTACCTATCTGTAATGACAGAAAAAAATAAAGGTTGTTAAAATTCAGGCCTGTAATTCAAGGACCTGGCCCAAACAAAGCCATGCCAACATCAACATTCCACCAGATTGCAGAATATCATATGAAGAATTGGTGAAATACCCCCCATAGATATGATGCTGCTAAGTCTCTTCTCTAAAGTCCAAGGCCCAAGAAAGAGAACATACCAGTCCCAAGAGATGTGACTCAGAATCCAGATTGCTTGGAACTGGCATTGGACTACTTGTTTTCCCTCAGGGCACAGATAAAAAAGACAAAATCTAAGGTTAACCTATAGCATAAATTACTGAAGAAACATATGAAAACCAAACTGAAGGTCAGCTCTGCAATGCTGTGAACCATGGCACTCACATTCTGTTATCTGGTAGATAAATATTTATTTTACACATAAGAAAGCATTGATATATCAGTATCTATGAAGAGATTAGATATCCTGTGGAATGAAAGTGGTTGATATTTTTATGCATGCCTTAAGCCAGCTGAGGGAAGCAACCTGGATCTCCTAGCTGGGATCACCCGACTGGGGAGTGGATGAAAACAAACAAAGGGGAAGAAAAATCTCAAGCAAAACAAAAACAAAAACAAAGACAAAAAACCACCAAACTAATAAAAATACCCCCCAAAGACCAAAAAAAAAAATCCCACCCCCCCAAAAAAAAACCCCAACCAGACAAAAACAAAATATAAAAAAAAAAAACCAACCCACAGACAACAAAAAAACCCCCACAAAACCAGGAAGACAAGAGAGGAGGAAAGAAGAAATAGAAGACACAAGTTTTGACGCATGCCATTAAATGCCCAAAGTCACTGCACTGGTAAGATTCAATTAGTAATATGCCTGTTCCCAAGTCCAACAAATGTCAGATAGATCGGACTAATAAACTTCTATTTCCTGCTAGTTTCCATTATTAAGAAAAAAATTACCCACATCATTTTCCACTCTTTCTTCAATTTAAGATCACTCTGAAATTGAAAAAGAAAAAAACAAAACCTACACTAAATTTTGATAATTTTCTATGAAAACGCTGCTTATGGACAAGTCTCTGTGTGTATTCAATAATCTGAATGAGTATCACTGTAGATTGATGTCAACCCAGCATCAATGCACAAGGATCTCAGGTGGCTGCAACTCACTCTCTCAGCTCTGGAGATCTTTAGGCTAGAATATCGTCATGTCCAGTCATCCTGTAACATGAAGACAGATTAAAAGCAGAACAGTGCAAAGAAAGAAACCCTGCAGACAGACCCATCTTTGTCAATCCCAGCCCAAACTTTCCTGAGGTATTTTACAGCAGGCATTCTTGGAGTGCGAGCATGGACTTGCACAAATGCGGATCCTGTCTGGTTAGATTATGAGCTCTCTGGGGCAATGACTTTCTCTTCCGATGTATGTATCTACTTCATAGCACCAGTCCTGCCATAATAATGCTAATGGTAACAGTAACAATAGCAATAATAATAATAGAAATAATAAGAAATTCATCCAGGACTCTGCATAGAAGAGCTGAAGGGCAGCAGGTGTGTTGGGTAAGTAATAGAATACATCAAAATCCTATGCAGTGAGCACATGGGCATGTGATATCAAAGACACTACCTACAAAATTAATTTGCCAGTGACACTGCCTTGCCTACCATCCTTGGGCGTTGTGAGAATTAATTAATGCTTGCAAATCGCCTTGAGAACTTCAGAGGGAAGAGGTTTTATGTATGCAAAGCCCTGCTGCCTTTCCCTAGTGTCTGCTGCACACCTGTGCCCATTGCATCATGTGCCTCCTCTGTCTGGTCACAGAGTGCTTGCTGCGTACATATGGCCTCAGTATGATTGATGGTTGGATGCGGGTGCCGACACATGGAGCTCTCCCCCGTCAGCGAGAAGCTTGCCCACACATGTCCGTGCACCATCAGCCTCTTTCCTCCAGCACAGTTGACAGGTTTCCCGAAACAGTGATTACCTTTGCCCAGAAACAAACCTCCATCCTGACACAGTTCCTAGCTGGCATCTTGTAGGATGAGAGCTCTTTTGTAGCGGTCTGTTTCTTAACTCACAGAGCTCTCAAGACTCCCCATTCCTTCACATTTGTAAACAAGAGGCTAACATGAAAGCACAAGGAGAGAGTGGAGCACGCTTTTTATCTATGATCCCTATTAGAAATAATTGCATCTGTGCAAAATGTCCAGTTTGTACCGCAAAGGTCACCACATCCCCCCAGGGAAGGATGGCAGAGCTGGAGGTGTTAGCAAGAACAAGGTGAGGCTTCTCCACCTTCAAAGTGGTCAACTCTAATCTTAGAGGACCTGAGCATGCCTGGAGGCCATGGCAGCTGCTCTGAAGGGTGCAGTTTGTCTACAACCGCAGTGCTGAGGGGACTCTGACTTGCCAAATTCTTCTATTGAAAATGAGTCCTGATTAGAGCAAATAATTATTTGCAATGAACCAAGATGCTTCTTTAAATGCCTTTTTCTTCTCTTTATATACTTGATGTATTGTTTCAAAATATTAGCAACACTTGCTTGAGTGGAAGTTTTTTAATGTACATATTTAAGCTCGATTTCCAAGTCAACCTAGAAATCCCTATCACGGTAAACCGGCTATACCTACATCTGCCTCAAAAGAAGGGGTGGAAGACTGCTGTTTACAAACACTGCTCCTTTCTCATGACTATAGAGATATGCCATAGCTCTATATGGTCTGGAAAGCAGTGTCCTTCTGTTGCCAGGTGATTTTAAGCAGCAAGCATTGGCAGTTATCTGCCTTGCCCTGTTCCAGTTGCACTCAGCAGTGCACTTCAGTGCATGGAGGGGAGAGAAAAAGGAGCAGAAGAATATGTTGGAAGGGGCCAAGGATCCTTTCATCTTCCACCAACCCCGTTCCTATGCTTGAGTAAGAAATGGTGAAATCAACCCACAGATCTCCAGCCTTTCTTAGCACTGTAAAGAAGTGAAACTCAGAATTCATCGCTGATGAATCTGAAGCACATAGATTCATACATTCAAGCTCTATTATAAGCCTAATATGAGATGTATTATGTTGCCCTTAGTCTCAGGTTTTGTTCGTGGAGCACTGTGTATGAGGTCAGATGTCAGTATAAGGCACAAGAAGAACCAGAAATTATCTCTGAGTGCTGCACACACTCCTATCCCACGACAAAAGACATCCATTTGGGAACCCTTTCTTTGACCAAAGCCTTCATACACAAGTCATCTTCTCATAAGAATCAAATTTTTTTGATAATCAAAGATTTCGTACGGTCACACTGATGAGGGAACGGATCTGTGACTGTTTCCTTTAATGGCTGTTTTCAGTCAAGTGCTTTCAAAGTCAGTGCAGAATCCTGAAGTAGAGTAAGCAGGTTTTGGCTTCTTATAGCACTGCTGAGGATTTGTCTTTTCTGAGTAGTGTGCCCCAAAATAATTTTGTGTGGAATGAGAAATAAAATAATTTCCTTTTTTTCCAGAAATCAAAATATTTCTTTTGGATCTGCTGATTTTCAGATGAAAGGTCTTTTTTTTTTTTTCCCTGCAGAAAAGCTAACATTTGCAGAAACCTTCAATTTCCATTAAGCAATGATTCTAAAGGATAATTAGAATATAATTTCTCTGACCAGCATCCTCAGAGGCATTCAGATGCCTTCTGCTTCACCAGTCCCGTTTCACACAAACAGAAGTAATAATCTTTTCTTGGTTTATCCAGATGCTGAAAAGCTGAGTCCTTTTAAAACTGTGCTGAGCTTCTATAGTGGTTAGTCATGGCCTTAAAGGGAGAACCATTAGCAATCTCCCTTTAGCTTTCCCTTCCACCTCGTCTTCTCCTTTTCCTTGCTTTGCATGGGTGTTTGGGTTCTGCCTCCTATGAAGAACTTCTGCTGAGCCCATTCCATACCCACAGGCAACTAATAAAGGTCAATCTCAGATATAATGAAAGGGGACAATGAGTTTGCTCTGGCCACTCCTAGTTTCCCCCACTGCTTCTGACAAGCTCTGCAGGTTCTTCTGGTTCCACCACCAGGCCTAATGTTAGGGGGAAGCTGTTCCCACCACCATCCCCAGCTGTTCTTCAATAGTCACGTCCTTTGAAGATGTGCATAGTTATCATGTTATTTCAAAATACCAAAGGTCACATTACCTTTCCTTTTCCCTTCCTGCTGGAAAGCAAGGGCAGGAGCAATTACTGAGTAAACAAGAGGGAACGGGTTTGCAGAGTGCTGCAGTGAAGTTCTAAGGGACCAGACTGGCCTGTTACAGCCAGAACTTCCTTTTTTATCCAGTCATCATGCAAATTGAAGCCTTGTGGGCAGGCAAGTGGCCCTAGCACAAGGCATATTCCTTACTATGCTTTTGTCACAGGCTCTCTGGTTAGATATCCAGAAAGGGGCATTCATGAGGCAAACAAACACTCACATTTCCCTGCATCTGTTACCCACAATTCTGTACTGGACTGATGGAATTGATTTTCAGCCATCAGCTTAAATCCTAGGAGGCACTGCAAATCACACACTTGAGATTGTGGGGAATAAACAGAACGGTAAACCACAGACCACCCCAAATTCTTGATGACCCTCTGAACAGAAAGTAGAGCTGTCTCAGATTCCTCCTTTTCCACCCTACTATGCAACAAGTCTTCTACTTAACCTTTCTGTTATTCCTATGAGGCATGTTGGCCCAGAAGGACAAGAACTGCAGTTCTGCTCAGGAATTTCATCATGTAAATAGTAGGTATACCTCTCTCCCTCCATCTCACCTAGCTACAAGCTGGATAGAGCTGGGCCCTTTAAGAAACACTTTTATGGAACTTCTGAAAAGCAGGTGGTCTGACACACAGAAAGTCCATTAACACTAATGAAGATAAAGAATTTCACACAAAGATAATTGTTTGCCTAGCAGCTGAGTTTATTTTCATTCTCAAGTTGTAATTAAAGGAAAAGTTGTAGTTTTAAAATGCAATCTGCTTTTCCCTCCTTTTTGTCTTACCTAATAAGCAGAGCAAGAAGTTGATTCATTTCTATCTGCAAGGTAAAAATGTATCATTTTACCCACACCTGAGTTGAGCACACTAATTTTACTGAAATGAGTGAAAGGGAGATAAACAGCTGGAGAAACCTGAGAAAAAAAAAAAAAAAAAAAAAAAAAGTGAGAAAAAAAATTCCCATTTACCAGAATCTTGCATGTATGGGGGAAAAAGAGAAAATGAAAATGGGACTTTCCCACTGAAATGTCAGTGTGAGAAGTCAGCCATTGACAAGCAAGATTATATCTTGAGATGCTGGCCAGTGAAGACTCTTTTCCCAACAGCATGGAAAAGTCAGCAAGTTCCATAAACCCAGATATTGGTGTTATGATTTACTATTTGTATGTGTGTAATGCTTAGTAGATGTAAACTTAGTGGTCTAGGAGTCACATCAAACTTAAGCATGCCAAAAAACAAAACTGGTTTCAAATCGTTGAGAGCTGCACAAAAGAACAAAGAAACACAGAACAAAAAGAAGTGTCTGCTCCAGAACGTTTTCAATCAAAGCAGAGGACAGATAAGTATAAGAAGTGATTCCTTTTGTATACAGAAAGGGCAGGAAAAGGAATGGACAGGGTAATCAAGGTTAATTGTGTCATGAGAACAGAACATAAGCCATGTCAAGTTCTTTTATATGTCTCTACTGCATGAACAGGCTTTGCTAAATGAGGAGAAGGAACTCTATGCTGTATCAAAATCAGAGAGATCATTTGATAGGGACAAAATTACAGCCAGATGAACATGTTTCCAGGGATATAAAATAACGTGCATCTCTGCAATGATTTGCCCTGATATGACAAGCTTTTATTTTAATTTTGGATTTTGGATCAGTTGAATTCAGCTTAAAAGAGATAAGTTTTGGTTTCTTTTAAAATAAACAATAATATTCAAGCACAGATACCAGAACGTATTGAGGTATACAAACTAAATGGGGATAGATGTCTGAATCTGGGCCTCATAGTCACCCTAAATTGCTATTCGTGAAAATAAATGTCGGTCTCTTGCAGGACTGCGAACACTGACTTCTTGGATCAACCTTCTAGTTTATATAGAATACAAAATTTTCTCTCTTGGTGACTAGCTTCAAATGTGTCAAAAGAAATGATAGTCATTTGAAGCAAACAAAAGAGCTAACCACCCATCTTTGTTATTGTTGAATACCTATTCTTAATTTAGCTAACTAAAAATAGGTTTAGATTTTTAAGGAAGAAATGTATCCTTCCTTTCCTCCCTCCAGCTACCTGGAAAACTCTCCAACTAATTCTTGGAATCTCACTAAATTTTCAGGATTAAAGTAGCCGGTAAGCAAATCACATGAGCCAGGCAGGAACATGCAGTTATTTGACGCTGCAAATGCAACTGAATAAACACACAGATCATCAGTTACCTAAAGCACTCAGATGACTGACCCCAAAGCTGAACATTTTGTGTGTTCATTTCTCTATCTAGAGCTCCTCCAAAGACCCCAAAGCCTGAAATCTTTTGGACACAGGTTCAACTTTTGATATCAGGAATTCTTTACAGGTTGTGAACCTCAGGATGAATGAATAGGCTACTTTTCTGAACATGAACCAGTCAGACATTTATCAAGCAAAGCAAGTAAGTATATGCTTAATGTAAACTGATGAGTAATTTCAATGATTAAACTCAAGTTTATTATCAAAACAGCATTCTGATAATGATTTATTATTTTTCAGAAATATTTTTCTAAGAAACAAGTTTTGCTATAAGGATTACCTTTTCCTCCTTCCTACGAAATACTTAGGTATTTTCTGTTTCTCTTTCCGTGCTTTCAGTTCATCCACATTGAGCAGCAATTTTTGGCACATCAAGCACATTAGATAATTATATGTCAGTTGAGAAACTCTCAGCTTCTTGTCACTAGTCTATAAAGCTCTCTGTAATGTTGTAATACAGTATCACTGATATCTCAATGAGATAACATGTTAAGTGTCTACTGGCTATATAATTTGAACCAAAAGTTAACAAAGAGAACTGATCTTTCGGTAAACATACAGTATATTTTTGTCATGTCTTCCTGATAGTGGTTGTGATAAGCAGATTTAAATGTGGTGTTATCCTCTGATTGCTTTTGCAGTGTACTTGCAAGACAGGGAATTCCTTCATAATTCCTCAGACGGATGGTTGAGAGGAATTTCCCAAGTACCTGCAGATCAAAGATTGTTCCCTGTAAATGGTGATGGTTGCAGATATTACAAATCCACCCAGATATTTTATTCTTCCTCATTCTGAATACCCTTTCACTGTCTAATATGGAATCCCATTAGGTGGGAAGAACAATTTTAAGCAATCAAGAGTAGCATGAAAACCTCAGATTGCTCATTAGGGACCAGATTGTGAATGAGGGGTAGATGACAGAGGCCTATGAAATCAAAGAGGCATGGAAATGGAAAGCAATTGTTCTCTGTCTCTTGCAAAACAAGAGCAAGGGGACATTAAATGAAACATGGAGGAGACGAGTTCAAAACAAACAAAGGGAAATGACTCTTCATACAATGTATAATTAAGCTGTGGAACTCTTTGCCACAGGATGTTGTGGATGCTGTAAATTTACATGGGTTCAAAAAGGACTGGACAAGTTCATGAAAGAAATTCTTCAAGAGCTATTAAATATAAAGACATTACCTCTGGCTCCGGAAGGCGCTGACATGCAAATCTCAAGATGTTGGGAGAGTTCTTTGAGGAAGTCTCACTTTGCTGTTTTACTTTTCCCCAAGCATATATTCATTGTTGACCCCTGTCAGGAAGAGGTAAATGTGTTAGGTGGATCACTGTATGGTTGGTACAACTCTTTTTATGTCCTTAGTTCATACAGCTGTCTTATTGAAGGAGCAGATCAAGCGGTGTCCAGTGGTAGACATACTATTCACTTCTTAATGCTCTTTCTCTGACATAGAACAGTAATTTGAAAATGGGTGTATTGCTAAATACTTTTATTTTGAGGCAGTGCAGCTGCCTGGAAGGTACAGAAAATTGAAGCCTGCTGGCTGCTTCTGAGACAGTAGGGTACAGTGGCCTCTCAGGGGCATCTCTCCTCCTTGTGCTCCAGTGCAAAACATGGGTAAGCTTGTGCCAAGAAGAAGGGTGCCTCTCTCAGCTCTCTACCTCTCTGGACAAACAGGCTGTCCAAACAACCACATCAATCCTAAATATGTAGTGATTCAGCAGTAGAAATACACATCATTTGGGATGCTTAGCTACGTGAAATTTGGCTGGGAAATCCCCCAAGTTTTTATTCCTGTTACTTCTGGCACTTGGCAAGCCTGCCCTGACTAGAAGTTTGCCTGGTAATTATAAAAAAGTGAGGAAAAGTCAGGAAAAAGTGACTCCATCCTGCAGAACACTGCCTGGTGCCCTACCTGAATAGCCTCTCCATTTGAACAAGCCTTGGAGGGAAAAATATCCCCCCTCACTCCTACCAATTCCTAGCATTAGGGTTTGAGGAGGGTTAATGCAGGGAACAAGTCCTGTCCTGCACCCAAGTACTCCTTCATCTGCATAAGCTAAACACCTTGTTAGCCAACCCCTTGGTCCCGCAGGCTTACCC
>JBCJKH010046898.1:0-22635 GCA_039877255.1 Loriculus beryllinus | reverse complement strand
CCCGCAGGCTTACCCATTTTCGTAGGCTAAATTAACACTTAGGTGGTGGGGAGCCAGAGAGCTACTGCAAAATTAAGTATGGCTGAGTGATGCACACCCCTCTCCCGTGGGACCTAACAGCTGAAGAGGAAGCTTAGCTGCAGGCCCATTGCAGGTATCCCAGATTGGTCACCCCAGAAGTATGGAGGCACACAAAAATGGAAATCTTCACTGCAGGGTTTAACCTGGGGTTTCAAAAGCCATTCCCCTCCCTTCCCAGCACCCCTTAAAAGCCTTTTGGGCAAGGAAGGCAACTCTTCAGGCTCCACAGGTATTATTATTTGGAGGCCTGTTTTGTATTTGAGTTGGCTGCTCCTTGGGTTCACCTAGGTATTTTAGTGCATGCATGCCTGGGTGTATATTGAATGTGCCTCATAGCTGCAGTAGGTGGAGAGGGAGGAAGCTGAGCTCCAAATGATGGGAACTACTGGAGGGAGTTGTCTTGCCATTGGCATGCTGTCAGCATGCCAATAAATAAGAAAGTAGAGATGATCAGAGGCAGCTATCTAAACAAAATAGGGTGAAAACTCCCAGCCTGCGTGGCAATCAGGCGTAGGAAATTCATTCAGTGGCCATTCAACTTCTTCTTATGGTTCAAGCCTGGTATTCTATGAAACATGAAACAGACAGAAAATATCCCTCTGCCCTAAAGATGTCCCCGCGGCTGCTGTCCTTTCTGTCATAACATTCCTGCTGCCAAACGCCACTCAGAGGATTGTTAGTGGGAAACACGAAATGAGAAGTGATTCAAAGGCATCACAAGCTCTTTGCATGTGGTTTTGCAAGCCACTGAGCAGCACTATCCCGATTCTGGACAGAGTTGCTTCTTACAGTGTTGCAAATCACTGACAAATTCATTGATGAATAGCACTCTGTATTTTATCCTTGTACAGGCACAAACCTGGATCTTGATGTCAGTGAGGAAATCAGCAACCAGGGGCAGGAAGATATAGAAATCATTCAGTTATCTTCTCAGTGAAGCTTGCATGGGCAGGTAATCTCAATAGCTGGCTGATTAAATGCATAACTGGTCTAGGAATTATCCCAGTTCAAAGCCACAGTATTCCTAATAGGTAGTGATGGAGGTGATTCTAGGTATTTCACCTCTTGAGAAAATAGTAGAGCTGAAATGCAGAGATTACTTTGCTCATCAGTGTCTTCTGTGCTCCACCTTTGCATAAAATGTCTAAATAAGACAGAATTACTCTGCATTTTAGATTTTAATCCATTCAAGTGGGAGACACAGACCTCTTCCAGTTAAGTCTGGGAAGATCTGAAATAAAGCCTCCAAGATACCAAGTTAGTGTTTTAAGTGGCTGTTGGAGATACAGTTCATGGACTGTCAAGCAGGCCGTGAAACCTGAATGAAAGATGGTATTCGCCTGTAATCTTGAGTTGGGCACCTGGCTTCCTAAGAAGAAAGGAGCACAATGCCTCACACCTATCCTTGGCTTTCCTGCCACCAAACTGGGCTTTTACCTTGCGCTGCTACATGCTAAATCCTTTTGGAAGTGAAGTGCTTGATGCCCCCACGTACTGCATAAGAAACTTACTTGTCTAAATTAGGCAACCCAGTATCAACAAAGCTCCTAAGAATCAGAAACTTCTAAATTCAGTGCTGTAAATCCTTCTGTAGATGTCGATCTTTGATATCACAAATGACAGAAGAGCTAGAATAGATTAGAATAGAAAAGAATAGGAGCTTTAATCCTTATTCATTGGTATCCAGGATCTTTAATATCTACAGCCTCTCTGAATCAGGTTAGTTTATTTAACACAACTCAGATACACTTGATCTGCTAAAGCTGGCAGCTGCCTTGTTCCTCAGGCATGCTGTTTGTCATCTTTTACACATGAGAGCTCTGCCGTCTGTCTGTCTCTGTCCCTTCCTTCAATCAGCTGGTATTCAGCTCTTCTCAGGGACTAGTTGAACTAGACACATTCAATCTTCCCTTCCCTTAAATGTATCAAATATGACAAATCATGTACCATAAACACAGTCATAAGACTTCTGTGTTCAACTACAAACCCCCAAAAGCTATGTGCCAATGACAGATATTCTGTAAATAAACCAGGCTTTGCCTGGTCAACTGGAGGTATTTGCAGACTCATCAAGAAGCAGCTGAGATTTATGTTCAGTAACGATTCTGCAAAACACAAATCAAACAAAGAGCTCAGCAACAAACCCCATCAAAAGAATCTTCAGCTTCACCAGATTTCAACAAAAACTGTTAAAGCTCTTCAGTGATTTATGGGGATAGAAAAAGTAGATTGTATTGTATATTTGAAGACAACTTTAGTTGGATATTCTGGGTATGTATAACCACAATCACCTTATGTTTAGAAATATGACTATAGATTAAGTGGAGTATTGAGAAAGGCTATGTGGATGATAAGAAAGATGGTCTGCTTCAAAGGAGGAGACAAAAAGGTGGTCTAAGCGTCAAAGGAGAGAGTGTCCACATCAAGGTGACCCAGCTCTGATGACGAACAGACTAGAGCTGATATCAATGTGGTCACAGTGTTTGCAGGAACTCGGATCATACCACTGCAATCCAACATGCTATCATACACATATATCAAGTTATCTCCCAGGTGTCTTTGGTGCTACATCAATATAACACGTCTGAACATAGCCTGTTGACTTAAAAATACTCAGCAACAGAAGATTATAGGGGTTGAACTTGTCTTATAAAAATATAGAAAGAGATAAGCAAAGGAGAGTAAGAAAAGCTCTTTGAGCTAAAGGCCAGTGCTCTCACCAGAACCAATGGGATTTAACGGCTGTGATTGCAATCAAGATCTATACAACTTTAGATATGTAAGGGGAACGACGAAAAAAAACAAAAACAAAACAAGACCACATGAGTTTTGAGATGATCAGCTGGTGAAAGGTGTTAGTGTTACAACTGTCTGTGATGCTTTGTGAGCTAGAAAATGCTGCAACACAGACGTGCTGTGTGTCCTATTTACTCTAGAACAGGAAACACTCCACCAGAATGGTGTGTTAAGTTTACTACATCACCTTAGAGCAGAGGTTGTACAGGGGAACTTCTTTTTGTGCCAAGGGATGTCAGGAATGTGGAGGGGTTTAAACATAAACTGTGCATTTCTAGGATTTATATTACCTGCTTAGGAGATATTTGTGAACACAAAGTCAATGAGGACAGACACTTTCCATGCTAGTGTTTAGCTCTCAGGTCCATGTCCAGTATCTCACAAACTCAGCAAGATCTCCAGGCATTTGTTTTACTCAGCAACATCATATGTATTGGCTGCTGGGTGTGCCTAACCTGAAGATAAGTATTCTCACAGAGAAGTTCCATCTGTACGAGCGTGACCACCTTGAATCTGCCCTCACCCACGTCTTCCTGAGGACCCATCTCAAGGGCTTTCATACTTAAACTTTCCTAGACTCTGTGTCTCTCTGTTGTGCTAATGGTGGGAAGGTTTGCCTGGATCTTTCTTTCCATGCGTGGACCTCACGAAAGAATTTGTTAGCAGGACAGTGTGCAGGGACTATTGGTGTTGGAGGAATGTTTCTCCCACCCATGCCCTGAGGAACAGCTTTCACCTCCAAGTGGAATCAGGCTCTAACCCAGCTGAATAAATGTGTTCAAGCTTAAACCATCTCTCAGTATAGGTGAAGGTGTTTCTTTTTTCCTGCATGGATGATAAAGAACTTCAGATTAGAGTTTGGGTAGCTTGTATATATAAAGGAGACAAGTCCTAAGCTAACACCGAAAGTATTCTATCCCATGAAAATCGAACATGTAACTTAACTCAGAAGCTGACAGCAGCTTTTATTTTTTACCAGTTGTTTTTACTGCTAAGTTACAGATGTTCAGGTTTGCTGAGATGAGTGGAAGTTTACTTCCTGTAACAGTGAAAGAGCAGAAATAAGTCTGAGACATGGTGAAGGTTTTCATTAGCAGAATAAGGTTTAGTATTGCAGAAACTTAAATAGTGCCAAAATAATACTAGAATGCTTTTTTGCTCACTTTTAAAACTATCATTTACATTATTCCAAGAGATAATTTTGTTCTGCAAGACAGTGCTTCTCCTCCCCGACAGCTGTTCGGTTTGGGGTAAATCTAGTGTGACGGCCTAAGAGCCAGAGAGTAATACTTATTAGGAATGCATTATTTTATATTCTTTATTGCCCAGAAAAAAAACCACACATAAAGCAAGAAGCATAAATAATGAGAACAAACAGCTTTTCAAAATTATTTTGATCTTAACCAAAAATCTGATGTGACATCAATAAGAGACCCACTTTTTCAGCCACCTCCCTTTTAAAAATCTCAGGATTCACTAAAAGAGATTTTTTTCAATTCTGTGCACTTTAACCTGCTTCTTTAAGTGTGTACACAGTGTACACATCCTTTTTTCCCCTAATGTTCAAAATTAAGCCCCTCTGTAAGCCTTCCATGCCGAAGTTTATAACCTCAGCCTACAAGTCCAGCGCACAAAGATCTACAGCCTCCAGGCAGAGTGAGGAAGCTCTTTAAAGATGAATCATTTTCATAAATGAGTGCAGAGGGAGGTCAAGCCAGGGGACACAGAAGGTTACATGTGTGGCTGAGATAAGGCCTCATTCATCCACTTCTTACTGTCAGGTCTTGATGGGTGAACATTGCCTTGAGCTCCCATAAAACATGTTGTTTGCAGAAAACTTGCAGGTGGTTCATAAAAAAGTCCGAACTGTTACCAAGAAATTTATCTCTCAAGTGCTGGATCTGTTTATAATAGAATTGAAGGATCTCATAGAGAAATTAAGTATCGGAGACTGACTTATATTGGCTTGCCAGACTGAAAAACCCAACCTGCTTTCCAAATGCTGCACTAAAAATGTCAAAACGGTTGTATTGATGACATCTTGACAAGATACTGTACAAGACTGCTAAAAATACAACAACAACAACAAAAGAATGCTGCCTGTTTATGGAAAACTTGTCCCTGGGGAAGGGATGTGGGTATTTAAGAGATATTTATGGAGGAAATTCAATCAGTTCTCACTGCAATATTTGTTTTTAGAGAGTGTCAATCTTTTATTACAGTGGTACCCATTTGAAATCCTGTTTTTAAAAGAACGTGTTGTTTCTCCCTGTGTTTCAAAGCAGATATCCAGATAAAGTTGGGTTGCATTGGAGAGGAGAAGAAGTGAGGGCTAAATTGAATATAGGAGGTGTCATACGGTGGACAGTTTGATGCCATTGTGAACATTTATTCACTTAAGGCTGGATTTGAGACCTCTTGAAGTCAGTAAAACCTCTTTATTGACTTCACTAGACTTTTAGTTCCAAAGAATTGTACAGAGATCTCCAGCTGATTTCACATAAACTACTCTAGAGCCATCAAATAGCAGCAGCTTTCAGCAGGTACCAACCTGAAAAGTGTTCACATTCATGATCAAAATGCCCTATGTCTCTTGCATTACAGTCCCTCATGCTCCCGTCTCCTCCACACAAAATACAAAGTGAAGTTTTCTGTATTCTCCTCAACTTGCTCTCCCATGTTTTCGTATTCATAGATTTTTACGGCCTGAAGGAGCCATTATGATAATCTGGTGTGACCTCTTGAAATCAATGTATCAATGGGACTGCACCAAAATTATGGAGAGCAGTATTTGGCCTCTAGACATCCTGCCACACAGAGACAACACAAAATGAATTAAAATGGGTTAGGGCATTCATTACGAATTATTTGCTTTGGGGGTTATACATCCAACATTCATCCACACTTGGTCTTTTTTAGTGGAGTCAAAAGAAGAAAAATAGTTTCTCCAGTCAGGTCTCTGCATAAGTCATTTGTGCCCATCTCAGTTCCTGTTGTTACAGTTATTGGGCAGAACATGTCAGAAGCCCAAAGTTTTAGTTAACTTTTTCTTAAAGCTTTTGATCAAATAATTAGTTTTTTTCCTTCTTGGTCATTTCTTTCTCACCAACTCCTCTTGCAACTTCCCTTCCCATTAGAAACCCAGCCATCTGCAATGGTGCCACTAGTGGTAGGAGGGAGCACACAGTGCAGGTCTGGTGCCCCTTCCTCAAGGAGTTGCTCCGGCTGACTCGTGCACCTCTCAGGGCTTCCCCATGGATATCTGTAACATCTCCTCACAAGAAGGATGAGCACTTGGGTGCTGGGCTGTAATAATCCCATACTGCCTGTTTCCAAGTGTGGTCTCATCTAACTCAGATCCCCTTAAAAACGCAACCTCAAAGTACCTTATCACATCACAGAGACTGAAATTGGACTGGGGCAGGGTCATTTCCAGGAGGTGGTTGTAATGACAACAAAAAAAGAAAGCCTTGTATAATCAAAAGCATGAGAATCCAAAGGCGTATAGGAAGCCTTGGTCCATCTGGTCCATCATTCAACCCTAGGACAACATATGTGGTTTTAACAGAAGCACACTCACTTTGACAAACTAGAGCCGCTTTCACTCTAAGAAAGCGTCAATGACAATTACAGAGCCCTAAATACAAGGTAACTGCTTCTTAATTAAGGGAAATCTAATGAGAATTGCTGGTAAACAAACATCAGCTGATCCTAGGTTGACATCTCCCTACAGATTACTGAGTAATTGCACTTCTGTGACCCAAAAGGAATTTCGATGCAACTTGCAGCAAGGCTTAGAAGACAGAGATAATTAGGTCTTTATTTTCCACAGCTTTTTAGTAGTCGGAGAATCTTTCAGACTTTTTTTTCCCCCCATTTCCATGCATACAGAAATTATCAGAGACTGGATCGTCCCTCACACATCAAGTCCTGCTTAGAGAGATGATAACTTCTCTGGTTCCCCTCAGCTACCCAGCTTCTTTCAGCTGTGGCCAAGCTTTCATTATCTACACCTTCAAAACTCTAACAGGAGTAAGAACTCTCCTCATCTGTTCACAGGTACTCCCTTGCAGGAACTGCCTGTCATAAGCTCTGAAAGATGTATTATTCTATAAATACCATTTCCCATCCCTAGTCTACCATGTAGGAAGTGAAACTTTGCTAAAATATATTCTCCATACACAGCTAGAGTAAAACCCATCAGGGTTTTAAGGCTCATGAGTCCTCATGCAACAACACTGGTTATCTTTTTCTTTATCATACAACTTCCTATCAGAAAAAACTGATATGTCAAAATCAAGATATTTCTTGGGAGCCAGTCAACTGTGATAATATTCCTGTTGGCAATGCTTCAAAAAAAATTGAAGATGAAAAGAAATATTTAGTTTGACCTTTGACCTTCGACCTTTATTCTTTGCTTTGTTTGGATTTTTTTGCTTTATTTGGGGGAGTTTTCTTTGTTTTGACCTTTAATATTAAAATTTTGCAAGTATCCTTCATTGCTTTGAATGACCATACACAATAGTACAAGATGTTTGATGTACCTTGTGATTTCTGACAATGTGCAGGCATTACCAGGATAAAGCACTTTACAGCAGGAGAGTAAAGTAGCAAGCAATTCAAGAGGACTTCCAACCTGATCCTTTGCTCTGATATAACATCAAATATTTCTAGATCATCCTTGACAGATATGTGTCCAACTTGCTCTAAAAAGCCTACAGAGGGAAAGAGCAATGATCCTGCAGCCCATCAAAGTTGTGTTGTTCCAGTCCACAGAGTTAGAAGGCTTTCATTATAATTAACCTAAAACTCTTCCCATTGCGAATTAATCCCATTTCTTCTTGTCCTACCAGCGGTGGACATAGAGAACAATTAATCACTGTTCTCTTTTAAAAAACCTATTATATGTTTAAAGACTCCTACCATGCCTCCCTTCCTTCACTGATTTCCTAGACTAAACAAACTCAATTCCTTCAACTTTTCATTACAGGTCATGTTTTCTTAAACCTCTTTGCCTTCGTGTTACTCTCCTCTGGATCCTTTCCAAATGGTTTGTTACTCTTTTTAAAGTGTGGTGGTCAGGACTACATACCTCAGGCCAGCTGAGTCTCCACCTGTGCCAAGATGTTCAGGTTAATGACCTCCTTTTTGATAAGTGTGTTTTTGTGTTTCTATATTTCTTTTAAAACAGTTTAGACTTTCAATTCCATGAAATATCACAACTTCTAAAGAACAAAATAAATTTGGAAATGCTGGAATTTCACACACAATGAGAGTAATTTCTTCTGCCAGGTTCTGCTGTAGAGGAAAATATTCCTGAAATTGGAAACTGGGATACACAGTACTTAAGAGACTGGAATCCGCACAGTTGAAGTTTTTATCTTTCATATGCAGGGCTTTTTACCTGTTGACTTCATATTGTTTTAAGAAGGATGTCTCTATCTATAATATTTTGATGCAGAAAGCCAACAAGGGAAAATGACCCTCAAGATGGGTATGATCCAGTGTGAATGGCATGGCTGCAAAGATGAGTTACTGCATTGTGTTACATGAAGTGGAAGAGGATACCCAATCTTTACATGGGGTCAGACCAGAAAAGGACCCATGCAATCATTAGGTCACATCATGGGACATCCTCCTCCCTCAGGTACTCTGTTATGAAGAAGCAGCTTGTGTCCAAAACACACTCAAGTTGAAAATCAGTGCAAAACTAGACTACCTTTGGCTTTGACCTCAGGCTCAACATAAGTGTTTATTTATTACCCTGCCTCAGTGACCCATCTGCAAAATGTAGTTACCATGTTCTTCCTCCAGGTAGTCCTCCAGACTACCTCACAGAATTCTTTAAAGAGGAAGTAGATGCTCTTATTGTTATTCAGAATGGGGGGAAAAGGGAAAACAGCACTGTAAAACATGATAGTAGACTTTCATGGAGAATACTGTCTCCCTTAATGAAATGAAATCTAATGTGTCTGAGACAGAATGGAAAAATATGGAGCATGATGTTCAGGAGTGCCTCTTGCTCTCCTAAAAGTCTGCAATAAATGAGACTTTGACATGAGTATTTAAACATAATAAAAATATCCGTCTGACTGGAAAGATTCCAGATTTTTTCTGAAATATTTTTATTAATATCATTTCCTTTGCAATAGCCACAGGAATTGCTCCTCCATTAACACTTTGGGCTCAGAAACCAGTCCCTACTTGGCTATAAGCAAATCTGGGGCTGAGTACTGTTTATACTGGGCCTTGCATTTTAGGGTGTTATTGTCTCCATCACTCACTCATCAGCGATCAAAATGGTTCCATCCCTTCATAGTAGATTAACTGAAACTGAAGGGTCTTCTGTAAGAAAAGGCCAAAGAATATTTAATCCCTTGTATTACAGGTATTTTAACATAGTACGTTTAAAATCCAGTGAGGTCCAACCCTATATTCCTAAAGAAACAGATTTTTTTTCCTTGATTCCAAGGAACAAATGGCCAGACCCACCATATCCTTCACCTATCACTGTCCTTTATGTCCCTTCACTGTTTATTTTAAAGGCACCTTCCAACTCCCACCTCAGTGCCTGGTCCCTTCCTCTCCCTCATTTTGCACTTGATTTTATCTTCAAAAACAGTCAACCCCCTTTGCCTCCTTTTGTTTCTTTGTTTTGGTACTTACAGACTTTAGTGATAAATATCATGCCTATACATTTGTGACAGTGCTAGTCTCTGTGGTGTCTTCCACCACCCACGCTTGCTTCTGTGACCTTTTCATTCTATTACATGCCAAAAGTCCCTTCCTAGTACACATGTTTTCAGCTAGATTTCCACATTTGCCTTCTGTCTCCTTTTATTGCTGTGCATACTCAAGGCCTACCTACAACAGAGCGCACAGGACCACTTCAATCATGTCATCCTAACAGATATGCTTTAACCCTTTACATATCCTTTTCTCCCTATACCAAACTTTGCTTACATCTTCATTTAATTTGTGAAGAATGAAATAAGGTGGCATAGGTAATTACTGCACATTTCAGTTTTTGGGTTTCGTTTCAGTGCCTGAATCATGTAGGGCTCATGTCTATTGTAAGTGCAGCTACCGTAAATGGGTCTTTAGCTCGGTGCTGAAAACTCATGTGTCTTTATTTGATTCACTACCAGCTTGACCAGGCTAGGAGAGCATATGTTGCACAGCAATATTGCTGCTATCCATATCAGCTACATCAATATTGTATATTGGTTTCTCTGGTTCTGAAACCAAATGCTGCAGAACAGGTCCATAAGGCTGAATTCCCTTCTTTCCCCAAAAACTGAGATATCTCTTTGCATGCTATATGTTGGGAATATCCCCTCGCAGGGCATTGCTGGTGAAAGTGCTAGTTAACATGGGCCAAAAGCTACCCAAGTGTGCTAGCACTTGAGCAGTGTGGACAGTGCATGCTCTGTTTAGTGTAACAGTAGAAGTTTAGGCTTCAAATAAAAATAATCTACCACATAGAGCCATATTCTGCTCTTTTTCTACATTGATGTACGGCATTAATTTAATCTAAATACATCAAATTATCTTGTAGTTACAGAAGCATAATTCAGACCTATATTTGGACTATTCTACTGTGGACTCTGGCACCCTATTCTCATCTTTCTCAGGTAAAACTGGTGTTAGCTCCTGATTTCATACCTGGTTCTCTGGATCATAGACCACTAAAACCAAACCATCCACTACCTTTAGCTCACCAATCCATATTCAACAGATTCCAAGAGTAGTGTCAATGGTGATGAAGAAATTAATATCAGTTGGAATAAAATTTTACCACCCTTCATCTTCATGACACCTGACAACATGAATTTACCATTGATATCAGTGAGAGCACTTTTAGAAAGGGGTATTACTTTTGTCTTAGGCAGTGGTAAATGAAAATAATGAAATCAAAAGCAGGAATCCAGCACGTGCTTGACCAGCTAATTTTAAATACAAAGTTTGGGGATTTTTCAGAGGACAAGAACTTTACATTTTAGAGAAAAGCAGAATCTACAAGAGGCACATCTCTCCTGGCTGCATGCAAGCAGAGAGGTTGCTGATATGGAAAATTACTTGGCCATTGGCCAACATATATTTAGGTTCATGAAAAGGGAAAGAGAAAACTTCGGAAGAAAAATCTCAAGGTAATATATTGGCTAGTTATTATCACAGGGAATAAGAAAAAGACAGTAAATCAAAAGAGTTTAGAAAAAAGGATATTAAATATACATTGGTTAAAGATATATTCAGTGGCAGGGCATCATTTGTAATTTATCTTTCTAAGGAATAACAAAACAGACAAAAACGACATGGGTGAAGAAGGAAAAACTAAATGAAGGAAGATAAAAGATACACAGATACCAAGTTAATCAAGTAGGTAGTAAATTATAAAAATAATTATAAGTATTATACAATAAATATTTAAGTAAATTAGAAATATATCATTATCTTCAGAAGCTACCAACTGTAGGTTAAGTCCTCTCTTTCTGAAGCCATTATTGCCTTTGAAACATGAAGATGGCTAAATGGTGGACATTCCCCAAAAAAATATGTCCCATAAAAAAAGCTATATGTCATAGGACTGAGTTGCAGCATCCCAAGCTGAATCTCATCCTAGACCAGAATAATGCTCCGGATTTAATGATCAGGCTATTTCCTTCTGCCCTCTCTGACCTCCATGGCACTACTTTTAGAATAGCCCATGGTGTTTAAAAAAGACTTACCAGCCACTGGCTAGAGGGTAAGTTTCAATCCATGTAACTTAAGGGTTTGGCTCAGCTTGTTTCCCCACACCTTTGTTGCCGCACCGCTCCGAGTGACTGTGGTGGGAAACATCCAGCAACTGTACTGCTCCTAAATTGCTCAGTGTCTAAATAGAAGAGGCATAACTTCCCTCAATTTGGCTCTCTTTGCTGCTGTTATAATTTCCTGCCCCTAGGAAAAAGGGCCATCAGTTTGCAGAGGGTAGTAGAGAAAAGGAATGAATTGAGATGCTCAAGATAATGGTGATGAGAGCAGCCACTCTGGACACTGAAATGTCTCGCCACTGCTCAGCCCATCCCTTTCATCACACAGGCAATATTTTTGGATGCAGATTAAACTGAGCCAACAGGATTTACAAAATGTGAAATGACTGTCTCTGTGTTTTGTCTGCCAAATTCAGCACCCCTTCATGAGCATGCACAAGTGAGTCATGATAGGGAAAGAATCAGCCTGAGTTAGTACAGTCATGATGTGACCTACCTAATACAGCAAAGCTGCAGCATAGTTTCCTTTTCCCCTCTGTCCTTCATTTTTTTCTGATTTTAATCTGAACTGAAATAACAAATAAGACAGATTTTTCTTCTACTTGGGTGTCATTCAGTTCTTCATAATCCTTCCTTTTTTCCTTATAGCTGCAGATCTTTATTCATGCATTTGATTGCTTTCATTGCACAGTTACTGACCAATGCTATTGCCATCTCTTTTCTCATTCCTAGATGTGCAACTTTTTCCTCCTGAGATTTCAAAACTCCCATGTATACTGCAGGCTCGATTCCCTATTGACATACCTTTCACCACCGTATCTGACGTGGCACAGCCTTGCATAGACATAATATTGAGCAACATGACATAGCCTGTAAAGGCTCTTGTGATAGCACTGGGTATGGGCAATCACCCTGATACACAAAAGATAAGTAAATCAGAGCTCTTCTATTGACTTCAGAGAAGCTGTGACAATTCACACCAGGTGAGAACTGCTGTTGTTATTATTAATGCATCTGTATTCTTTTGCCCATGTACTTTATGATACAAATAGAAGAAACCTTGGAAAAGAAACTACCTCTTTAGTAATGTCTCATTGATCTCAACAATTCACAGCCTCATAAAGGTAAGAAGGGATGGAAGAGACTGCGTTTTTAAAATGTCAGCAAACATCTGGACTGCATTTGAGAGAGTTAGTGTCTTCTTCAGTCCCTTAACACTTTTTACCCACATTGAGTCTGTGCTTCAGTTTTGGTTTTAATTCATGAGTTCTGTCTTCTGAACCCTTTCAATGAATGAAACTTGATATAGAAAATTAATCTTTTCTACAGTCCCTTGTAAAGTAAAGAAGAAAGACAAATTCAAAGAGCTCCTACATTACACTCCTCCCTGACTCCCACATCACTCTATTTAGGCTTGTGTCAACATTCCTGACATAAACCTTTCCATGCCAAAGCCAGTATTCCCATCAGGCCAAGAATGTGGTAGGTACAGTGTTATCTTGGGAGTAGTTTTGTGTCTGACCCCAAATGCAAAAGATATTCATGGTCATTTAAACCTCCTAAAAGCATTTTGGGGTGGGAAGGGTATGTAAGCTGTTCTAAAATTAACCAGTAAGCACTAATTTTTGACAAAAAGATTCTTAAATTTGTGAGGTTTTCTCTGGTATTTCCAAGAGCTGATTTTCTGAAATTTCTGAGTATTGACTAGAAAGAAGGCATTTTAGATGTCCCGATTTGGGTGGCTAAAGGAAAAAATACCTATATTTCAATTTAGACTTTAGATACAATTGTACCTCTAGCATAGAGACTCTTCTTTCCTTTTTCTTTTTCAGTTATAGTAAAGGCGAGGCAGGGTGTTAGTCTAGATGTGAATCCTGATTACATGAATGACATCCAATTGGGAAGAGACAACAATTTTACAATTGATTTTGTAATCAATTGTAATTGATTTACAAATGATTTACAATTGATTTACAATTTCTTAGATCAGCCTTGAACCAAAGTAACTCTCCATTCCTGTTGAGAGAAAATCCTGTTAGCTGAACTTGCAAAGCTCAGACGGGGTTGGCAAAACCTATGGTGTCAAAGGGTCTCATCCAGCCATGCACTTGACCATGAATGCATAGCCCTGGGAGGCCTAGCCTCCTGTGCACCCACTGATGTAGATACCCCCAGATGCACAAAACTGCCTAATTCACACTTCCCACAAGGTAGCAGGGAGGGGAGATGCTGAAATCTCCTATAACATACCAGCAGCCACTATTTCACCCTTACTTCACCTATTTCACCTATTGTGTGCTGGTGGGACTGTGTGTCAGCTCATAGTCCTTGCAGTGCCAGTGGAAGAAGGCACTGAAAAGGAAGTGCAAAACTTCCCTTTTCCCAAAAGGGAAGAAGAAAACAGAGGATCTGGAAATCTGGTGCTAGAGAAATGGAGATTAAACACAGAAATACCTTAACAAATAATTTTTTAGGTGTCTTATGTTGAATCCTAATTTAAATCAAGCTTTTGGAGTACAAGCAGGTAGCCTCCCTAAACAGTGGGTAATTAAATTAGAACTGTAACCAGTGTTTGTTAGCATGGTGTGTGTCTTCTGGCACATCAAGGCCTTCTGTTGTCCACCTGATTTTGCATCATTGACACTGGTGTCAGGTCTGTGCTCAGTGCTGATGTATCAGAATATTTAGCTTTGTGAAAAAGTCTGCTATTTCCCCTAAATTTGAGATGCTCCCCACCAAAAAAAAACCAAAACCAAAACCAAACAAAAAAAAAAAAACCACAAACCCACAAACCAAAAAAAAAAACAGAATAAAGCTTTCTATTTCACCTAAAGGGACAGTTTGGATTTTTCAGCCAAGCTCATTTTAACCTCTTTTGTTAACTGAAGGAAAGGTTTTGCCTCGGAAGTACGGACCTACATCCATTAGAGACAATGGGACTGGGAATGCCATTTAAAGGTCTGATTTACAGATGGACAAAGTATCCAAATTACCACTGATTAGAACTGGAATAAGAGGAACTGCACATCTATGAAATTCAGGCCTCAGATGACTATCAAATAATTAAGAACAGTTAGCAGCGGCCGCTAACATAAAGCTTCATCTGAATTTCACATGCTGGTACAGACTGGGGAGTCTTAAGCCATAACAGAAATGAGTTAGACAATTAAAGCACATAGGGATAAATTCTGTTCCTGATAAAATCTGTGGGAAAATTGCCACTGAATTCAATATGACCACCAAGTTGCACCCGTAATTGTTAGCAATGCATGAAACACTCGGTAAGGCTGCATAAGTGAATTACTGTGCTTCAACAGGGAGGAACTGGACTTCGCATGACAAGTTTGTTGGCTTTATTACAGGAGTTGTCCACAGGACAACAATTCCATTCCACCACAGTTTTAGAGGTTTTAAGTTTGTTTTCCCTCCACATTGGAGAAAGGAAAAAAGAGGAAAATAAAAAGCTTTTCAAATGTTTTGTCAAATTAAAAGACACTGGAATTTTAATGGCACTTCTGTGCTATCCCTGTACCAGAAATGAGACTCTCCTTCTCCTTGAATACTCTCCCTGACCAGAACCCTGAACCTCAAAAATCTCTCCAAGAAAACTATTAACAAAATAGACACTTCTCTGCAAAATGCTTCAGCTTTGATGCAACATGTTTTAACAAAATGTATTTAATTAACAGCTCTAATTAGAATCTAGTGTACAATTCCAGAGGTGAAAAGAAACTCTGCTGCATACCAAGAACCTTCCATCACAAGCTAAATTCTCCTGGGGTTTTTTGGGTCCCCTGTCTTTCTCAGTTGTGGTTGGCAGTAGGCACGGACACTATCAATGTCCTTGCAGAAGCATGGTGTTTAGGCCAATTGCACTCCAATGTAGTTTGAAGAAATCTAAAACTGAGGAATAATATGTCCCAGGAAAACATTTTCTTTTTGTCAGGCTTCCCCAAACAAGAATTCTAGGGATGTTTCTTGAGCTTTTGGTATTTCTTAGATTTTGCACCACTGAGGAGAAAATGGGAAACCTACAGTGTGACATTGTTTTGAGACTTGAGTCTTGTAGGCTCAGTTGCCTACTCAGCCAGAAAATGTCACTGTGACCTGATTCTGCATTTTTTCCATCTCTTGTACATTGAAGAAAAACGTAATGTTAAAGGCTGAATGTATTAAACTGGAAGGCATCCAATTTTGGCATAATAAGGACAAGGTTCTAAAGACAGTTAGATAATCACAGAATCACAAAATAATTAGGATTGAAAAGACCTATTATGAATGGCTGGTCCACCACATCCCCCTCACAAAAATGGATGAGTTCAAAATTGCATTAGACTATTCAAAGCCTTGTGCTGTCAGTCCCTGAAAATAGCCTTTTTTAATATCATAATGATACTTCGTGATTTACTGTTTTTTCCTAAGCACCCTTTTTTGAAACTCAGGACAATTTATAGACAGATAGAATGTTATTTTAGACAAAATGTAGTGTCTAGTTAATCAAAATAATCAGCAAATATATGTCAAATATGGCAGTTTTGGAGAAAAAATAAAAAACAAACAAACAAAACCAAAAAAACACTTTTGAGTCTATTTATTTGCCTCAAAATTATTGGAACAAAACCTTCCAGATTCCTATTTTCAAATCATATTTCATTTTCAAATTCTGCTGCATTAAATATGTCAGTAAAATAGAAATGAAAATAAAATATTTCATTTATGGCCAAAGAAAATGTTTCTTTCTTCACAAGTTCATTTCCATTTTCATTTTGATAAGGAAAGTCCCACAAAGAAAAACAACCTTCTTTCCAGGTGGTTTCAGAATAGCAGTTTAGCTGCTGAAACTGAACAAACCAAAGCCACTAAGCCACTTCTATCTGTACAGCTTTTTTGTTTGATCAGTTTCTTTCCCTTTTCATAGTTTTTGAGAAAAGATAAAAAGGGGAACTCAAGGTAGCAAATCCAAATTCAAAAACTAAGAAAAACTAAAACTAAATATTTGGATTTCCCTGCCCATGGCAGTGTGTTGGAACTGGATGATCTTGAAGTCCTTTCCAACCCAAACCATTCTATGATTCTATAATTCTTTCAGTATGTCTCCCTAGTAATTTTGACCTTTTCTTAATGCTGTTTTCTTAGCAAGAACCTGGGATTCGCACTTTCTGGACAAATGGAGCAATAAGATCATTCTCTTGCAGTTAGAGAAACTTTGTAACTCTTCTTGAATCAACCAGCATGCTCCAAGATTGACAGGCCATCTTTGCAGCCCCTTCATCAAGTTGCCCGTACAGAAAAGATGAGTATAATTCTCTCGTCAAGAAGCAGTTTTGCTAATTGAAGAGGTGAGTACCTCTGCACCATCCAAAGGAGCTCACCGTTGCCTCCCAGGTTACTATCTCAAATCTAGCGGGAAAGCTGAAGATACTTGCCTTCCCTCCCTTCTTTCAGTCAAAATAAACCAAGTAGATCTACCGATATAAATACTGGGCGCCTGAGAGATATCGTTTTGCCTGGAATGGTTGAAGCATGCATTCAGGGTTTCATATCTTGTACCCAGAGAAGGGGAAGAAACTGGAGAGTCCCAAGTCTCACCTTGCTTCTTTTGAGGAACAAGCTCTTCTACCAAAACTAGCCTGGAGCAATCCCTTTCCTTGAGGACAACAAGAAGTATGACTGTGATGAGTGGAGTCTTGCAATTCTGCAGACTTTCAAAAGGCTCTCAGAGATAGAAGAGTACAAATCTGATGGAAAGCTAATGAAACTTTCCCTCCTAAATCTCTTAGGTCCTTTTGAAACTTTAGTCAGTTATCTTCAAAGCACTGTTCAGGCATAAGCCTTGGCAATTTGCGTGGGTGATACTATATAGGGATTAACAGCCATTTTATAGATGAGGAAACTGAGGTGAAGTGGTGTGCCAAAGGCCACACAAGAAGTCGTGTCAAAGAATTCAGATGGAGGAGGATTAGCAAAGTGAGAGAGGGGTGTTTCATCAACTCAGAGAAATTTGGAGACAAGAAAGAGTGTTCATCAGATTTGTAATTAAAATTTGGGGTTGTTCAGAAGAAAAGTGCCATCATCCTCTGAAAACTTCTGATTTTGAAAATCAAGATTTTCTGTTCTTGGTTGGGTTTTTTCCTTTTCCTTCTGCACTT
This sequence comes from Loriculus beryllinus, assembly GCA_039877255.1. NCBI lineage: Eukaryota > Metazoa > Chordata > Aves > Psittaciformes > Psittacidae > Loriculus > Loriculus beryllinus. The sequence continues at coordinate 4,856 of JBCJKH010046898.1, read as the reverse complement.
TTTATTTCCTACCTTTTGAAAAAAGGGGGAGTAGAGAAAGATATAAGATAAAAATTAAGGATACAGATAAAAAAACTGAAAAGGTGGAAAAATACTCGGCATCAGCAAATATTTTGCTGTGACTTGAGAAAGACAAAGGGCAGCAGAAAACTGTGCTGAAGTGGCTAATAATGGGAATATTATGGCCCAATTGTCTAAGAGTGTACAGGATGCAAGGTATACAGAAAGAGAAAATATGGACTGATATGGTTGGAAAAAATAACACAAGTCCTATTGCACTTAAATCTTTCTGATCTGAAGCTGGCAGTAAAGTTCAGTCTAACTAGAAGCCTTAAACATTTGCTGTGTGCATAACTTAATTATGTTAATCATCTAAACAACTGGAGAGAAAAAGGTGGCTCACAAGTGCAGAGCAGAAGCAGGCGCCATCGGGGCAGAGGTGATAAGGTTTTACTCCCTCTTGGACACCAGGAAGCATGGGTAATTGCTTATGGAACTTTGAGGGATTATCTGGCAATGTGAGGGAAATTATAATGTGTGAAAAAGCAGTTACATCTTTAAAACAGTGAGCTCAGATTCCAATAGCCAGTGCATCCAGGACAGCTCAGCCTAATTATGAGCATTTACTTTGCTTCATCCGCTGCCCACACAATGTTCCCTAGAACTACAGCTATCCTAACAATGGTACTTTGGCAAATTAATTTAAAGGCAGCTCGGGGATACCTGCATCAGCTTCAGTGACTGCAGTATAAACATCCCCATCTGTGGGTCAAAGAATGGGAGCAAAGAATGGGTGACTCACCCGCTAAGACAGGAGTGTGCCAGACAGAGTCTTTCCAAGAAAGTATGGAAGGAGCTATTCTGTCTCCCAGACATGAGAACTAGTTGGGGTTGGCTAGTAGGATGCTGTGGGGGAAGCAGCTGTTCAAAAACTAAAAGCGACAACCTTTCCGTGCTGGGGAAAAACTTATGGCATGGTTAAAAGACAAGCATGTGGCTGTGTTCGTTTGGTACAAATGTTACAAGCAGCAAGAGAACTGTCCAGGTTGATGTGACATCTTCAAACTCTTCTACAGAGAAGAGTACAATCCATCTGTGAAGGAATGGAATGCACTAATCCCTGCATAGTGGAGGGGAGCTGTTAAAAAAGGTTAAACAACTTACCCAAAGAGAAGCTAAGTAATTTCCCCAAGACTTCAGGAGGCATGAAACACCTCTGTGAAATTAGGACCCACTCTGGCTACAAAAGACAGTGGAAGTTCAGGGTGAGATACATTTGGTAATGTTTTAAAAGTCCTTTGACCCTAAGAACATGTTTAGGTTTCTTAGAATACCTTGTCAGTCCAGACCTTGGAAGTACTGATGCACCCAGCTCCCACATATTTTCCTTGTTTTTCACCAATGGCCTTTCAAAATCTGACCCTGATATGGTACTTCAGGGCCCTTGGCCTTGTTCCTCAAAGGTGTTGAACGATTTCTGTTCAGCATCAGGTCTTTCATCACCTACCGCTTAAAGAGCACCTGGGACTAGTGGCCTGGTCCCAAGCCTATCAATGCCAACAGAAAGATTTCCATTGGCTTCAGTGGGCCTTGGAACAGTCTTTAAATCCTTAAATAACCTGCTCTGAAAGAGTCTATCCCCAAAATTAATCAAGGGAAGGAAGGTCTGTGAAAACAGAGCCATCTACGTTCCCAGCTCCCTCCCAACCCCTCCCTTCCCCTCCCCCACGTTTCAAGCACTTCTGCAGGTGATTTCTGTAATTTTAATTAATTTTAATTGCCTGATTAATTTAATTGAAACACCGCGGAAATTAAATGCACATATTATGGTGTGTAATTAACGTTAAGGCAATGACACAAACTGGCCGGAGTGGAGTGAAGGTCTATATGCTCTGTTAGTGATTCATACTCTTGCTGCTGCTCAGGAACATGAGTTTGGAAGGAGTGTGAGACAGGGGCTGGTTTTGCAAGAGGTGCTGCTCGCTGGGAGAAAGCCACAGCAGGCTGGGATGAATTATGGGTGGCATGGCATGAAGCCTTGTTGATGAAACCTGCCTTGATCTGGAGGGTTTCGTCATGCCACCTGGTGAAATGAATGTGGGGTATGGGGTGGGGTGAGGGAGCAGCAGTATCCAGAGCTTTCCTCAACAGAGAAGAAAACCTTCTCAAGACAGTGAAAAACTATCTATAATTGGGATAATATTTCCCTTTTCCAAGAAGTGTGAAAACTGCCTTTTTGGAAGGGGAATATGCTCAGTCTTCCCATCTGTGCCAAGAACCCTGGGTATATTTGCATGTTAATTTTGAGTGTTCATTAGAGTCATTTTTTTATTTTCCTAACCTGGGGCTTTTTTTATTATCAGGAGGGTGGATGGATATTTTCCATGATAAGATCTTGTTTGCTGGGTTTTTTCTTGTGTTGTGCTTATTTCCACCCCCTTTCCCCTTGCTTTCTTTCTCTAACCTGGTGTGTCAAATTCCAGTCTGTGTGAAAGGTGAGGGCGTGTTAGAGAAGACAATGAAATGTTCTGCATATGCAGGGAACTCTGGAAAAAGCTCAGGGCCTTGCTTGTCCCACCCCGCTCCACCCCTGCCACTCCCTTAGAGCAACACAACACTGATCGGTGAGATCATTGCTCTGAGGGGGTAATAAAACAAAACCAGAAAGGGTAATTTAGCAACACTATATATGGAAAAATTGGCCAGTTTTGTGCAACCACTGACTACTGTGAAGATGCCAAGCTGACAGCGGTAGACCAGATAGGATCTTAAAGCTCACTTCTGTTCAAGGCAGGGAGACTCCTCTTAACACGTTTCATAGGACTGACACAAATAAATAATTTTGGACATTTTTCTTACCAATTTTACAGAAATTTCAATTCAGAATAACCCCCTTGGGTTAAACTGACTCAGCTTTAAGCTGGTGCAAATGAAAAAGAATCCATCCCTAAGACTACATTTCTTACCATTAGCATATCCATTTAAGAGAAAATTATGGAGTCTTTTACAAGACAATAAAATTCCCCATTCTCTTTTGCTAGCTACAGGTTCTCCCAGGCCCATCGAACTTTTCTGTGGCTCCCAGTTCACCAGACAATCCCCAGGGATAATGTGCCCAGCTACATATACAAGCATGTTCTCATCACTTTCTGTGGCATTGCCAGTCAGGGGAGTGTGAGTAACTGCCTGCTTTGCAGGTTAAAAGCCCTGATACGTTTAAAAAAAAATAAATAAGAAGAATAAAATCTCACAGAAAGGAGGACCAGAAGTTACTCTTTTCTTCTGTTCTCTGCAGAATGTCCTGGTGATCAAAAAATATTGCTGTTAAGAAAGCAACATCAAATGTCCACTTTAACACCCAATGGCTGAAGAAGAGCCATCCCATCCCCATAATTCCATAATTATATAGTAGTGATAAGAGCTTTCCTTTATTTTTTAGGAGATCTGCTCCAAGTGGATCCGAACTCGTACCTCCCACACAAGAAAAGCCTCCTTACCAGGCAACATTAAGTATTTCCAATACCTCCCAGTTGATGCTGTTCCACTACCCAGGACAGTAGCCCTAACCTGGATCTGGGATCCAGGTGCCTCCCTCCCAGGAGAGCAGCCTAATCAGCAGACTGGTGATTCACCCTGGCTCTTTGTCTGTGTGAGCTCTGAATTATTGCCTGCGAAGTGGAAAGGCTCCAAAGCCATCCAGATCATGCTGCCCTCGGATACCCTCCAGCTGGGAGGTTAGGCCACTCAGCAGCTGGTTGGGAAACATCTGCTCAAATCCAACTTTCTTCCTGATTCAGCTGCCTCCTCACTAAATATCCTACTCACCTCCCTGGGGAGTGCTGTGGGAGCACACTGCACTTAATTCCTCCCCTTGGATCTATTCCAATCTTGAAACAAATTAAAATCCTAGTCAATGCAAAACCTAAACGGACTAATTCCTGGGGGTTAGCACGTTGTCTGTGGGTTCTCTGTGACTGCATATTAGCATTAAATAAGACAGTAAGGGTTGAGTACATTTACCTTTCTTCATCCCCACCAGCATGGGAACTCTCCAAGAAAGAAGAAATACTGAAACTGAGTTTCCTACTTCCTACACAAACAAGCCAACAGCTGAGCAATCACTTGATGAGATTGATATGTCCTATTCTTATTTCATCTTCACTTTTTTTGATGAAGTTGCTCTACAAATAACTCTCCCAAGTGAAGTTACCAGGAGAGTTGACTTGAAAGGTGCAAGAGACTTAATAACAGCTAAAATTGCATTTCACAGCAAACTTGGCCTATGAATGAAAAGTAATAACAAAATAAAAGGTCCCTGATTCCCAGGTCCATCTTATCCAGGTGCAGTTTTAAGGAGGAGCCCAGGGAAGCTAAGGTGCCACCGTTAGATCCCTCCTCTGCCCCCAGGCATGCAGTGATTCACAAAGCCCCAGCAGCTGCCCTGCCCAGTGTCACAGCTTCTCCTTAGATCCCCAAGGCCAAAGGAAGAGTAGCTGAAAAGCTGCTCTCCACATGCACATTTGAGATGTCCTGGCCTGACCTCAACTTCCTTTGGAACTCAAATGAAAGATTACAAGGGACCTTGGGAGGGGGACCAGGGAGAAGGAGCAGGGCTTTAACTCTGCCTTTGAACACAGAATCACAGAACAACTGAGCCTGGAAGGGACCTGGGGTGTTGGTTGATGAGAAAATAAACATGAGCCGGATTCAGTGTGCGTTTGCAGCCCAGAAAGCAACCGTATCCTGGGCTGCATCCAAAGAAGCATGACCAGCAGGTTGAAGGAGGTGATCCTGCCCCTCTACTCTGCTCTCATGAGACCTCACCTGGAGCATTGTGTGCAGTTCTGGTGTCCTCA
>JBCJKH010046896.1:2830-21136 GCA_039877255.1 Loriculus beryllinus | reverse complement strand
GTTTTGAGTTTGGTTTTCTCTCCCCCACCCCCCCCCCCCCAAAAAAAAAAAGGGTACATTCTTTTCAGTGAGAATGCACAAAATTTACCATTAAAAGTAGTAGCCTGACACCTGATGAGCAAGAGTGGAAGCCAGTGAAACCCTTTGCAGTGACTTTAAAAGAACCATTTTTGGTAGCAAAGTCAACTTTCAAAATTCTCAGTAATATTACCCCGAACTGTTCACCCCTACCCTAATAGCACTTTATTACCCCCTCACCTGTTTTTATACAACGGTTTGAAGAGCCTTGTATAAACCAGATGATTGAAATCATGAGCAGAAATAAACACACTAAAAACACTACAAATATTTTTAAACATAATAATTTTGTAAATCTGCTTTGCAACATAATCCCACAAACAGTGATGCTGACACAACCATGTAGACTGGAAATTGTCCTGAAGGACCAGAAATAATCAACAAAGCACAAGAACTTTAGTTCCCAAAGCACTTTTTTAAAACAAGTAATTAAATTCCATATGAACTAACACTCACAGAAAGTAATCTGGCATCCCACTGGGAGACCTATCAGTGAAACTACGGAGTCCCAGGTTCCACTTTCCTGCGTGACTAAATAATAAGTCTGAATAGCAACGCTGCAAAATTTTTTGCTAAAGGGTTTTGTATCAGTATGGACAAGGGAGTTCTACTTTCTACCTTGAGGATCTAGTTCTGAATTTAGGTAAAACTTGAAGCAAAATTCTCTGTACTAAATAAAGTCTGTAATAAATGTTTGTCATGGTATTTTCCCTTCCAAGGAATATATCAAGATAGAAAAATCCTTATCTATATTTGTTTAAATATGTGTCCCAGAGCTCTGCACTAATATTGCTTACTGTTGCAAGCTGTGGCCATATCACCATTGTGAGCTCCAAAATTCAAGCACAAGGGGAGTTTAAATGTGATCTTACCATTTGCATGTTCTGATTGGCTACAGTCAGTCCAAAATTTGGATTATTGTAAAGATGTTTGTTTCCATTTTCCGTAGTGTCTTCCTTAGGATTCACATTGGACTCATTTTAAATAATTTCTAATTTCTCCATTGATTCTAAATCAGCTGCTGCTAGGTCTTATGAGCTTCTTTTAATTAAATTATTTATTTACATAATAAAACATAACCAATTCACCAAGCTTGCTTTCCCAAACTCCCACAGCCCAAACAGAAGAAAATCAAAGGCACCTATTTTAAAATTAAATGCCTGTAGCCCAGTAGCACTGTGCTAAAAATATGAGAAAGCTGGGTAGCCAAATACTTCACAGATATTTTGGGCTTTTTTGACACCTTTCTGCATCCCCTCAATGTTTAGAATATTTTGCAATGATGTTGTATTAGGAAAGTCATAGAATCATAGAGTCACAGACTGGTTCAGGTTGCAAAGGACCTTAAGATTATCTAGTTCCAAACCCTGGCCTAGATCACATTGCCCAAGGCTCTGCCCAACCTGGCCCTGAGCACTGTCAGGGATGGAGCATTCACAACTTCCTTGGGCAACCTGTTCCAGTGCCTCACCACCCTCACAGTCAAAGTCTTATTAATTATATCTAACCTGATCTTTTCTTGTTTAAGTTTGAACCTATCACTCCTTGTCCTATCGCTACAGAACCTAGGCAGCCTGTTCCAGTCCCCTTCCAGCATCATTGTAGGGCCCCTTCAAGATACTGGAAAGCTGTTATGAGATCACCACGCAGCCTTCTCTTCTCCAGGCTGAACAGCCCCAACTTTCACAGCCTGCCCTCATACAGTAGGCGCTCCAGCCCCTGATCACCCTCGTGATCTCCTCTGGGCTTGCTCCAACAGCTCCATGTCCTTCTTACGCTGAGGACACCAGAACTGCACAGATTGCTACAAGTGATGTCTCATGAGAGCAGAGTAGAGCATCAGGATCACATCCTTTGACATGCTGGTCACGCTCCTTTTGATGTAGTCTGAGGAACTTTTATCTTTTCACCTTCAGGGCTTATGATGCAAAAGTGAGAATTTCTGCTAGAATTATCTAAGGTTCATACAAGAACAGAAATCATGTAACATATTAAGGGTTGTAGAAATAATTTCATTTTCTGATGTAATTCCATGATTGCCAACGAAATACTTGAGATATAATGATGTGAAATCAGAACCTTTATCTGAGTGCTTTCTTCAGAATAACAGAATCATTACTGTTGGAAGCTAGCTCTGGAGATCACTCAGTCCAACTTCCTGCCAAGGCAGGGCCACCTACAGCAAGTTGCACATGAACATGTCCAGGTGGGTTTGGAATGTCTCCAGAGAGGGAGACTTCACAATGCCCCTGGGCAGCCTGTTCCAGTGCTTTGCCACGCTCAGTGGAAAGAAATTTTTCCTTATGCTGAAATGAAACTTCTTGTGGTTTAGTTTATGGCTATTGCTTCTTATCCTATATCTGGGCACCAAAAGGACACCTAGTTTTGTCACTCTATAATATCACAGAGTTTGCAGGCTTCAGTTCTATGACAAAACTGGAGAACATCTATTTCACTGTGCTCTGCAGTTGTACTTCTTTGCAGTCAGGACACATTCTACTGCTTTGGAGACAAAAAGACACTTTCTAAATATGCCTTTTTTGGTTACAGATGTCTGACAGTCAGATCTGCATTAATCAATTCCATCAACACAGCAAAAACTTATTGTTTGCCATATAAACAAAATTGCTCCAGCAGGATGCTGCCAACCTCTCTATAGAACACTGCTCTTGTCACAGTGGTTGGGCAGAGTTTTAAAATATATTTACATTAACCTCAGGTTACTATGAAGTCTTTTTGCTTGTTTGCTTTTCTTTCATCTTTTCTCCCTACCAATATTGTGAAAGGAAGGTAATGATAGGGAAGACTTTGATGAGCCACGTAAAGCCAGGATTAGTTAAACATTGATAAGATTTAACTTTCCCATCCATTTATCTGTGAGAACTAAGGTCTCTGTTTGTTTTTAGTTTTTGTATGCTTTGTTATTATTTATTTGCTTTCCTCTTTTCTGCTTTGAAAGTCTCTCAGACAAACAGCTGTGTGAACTAACTGGGAAAAATATGTCATTGCCTACACTTACACAGCATATTGTCATGCTTTATGCACAGGCAGTGACACCTTCCACTGGACCACGTTGCTCCAAGCCCTGTTCAGCCTGGCCTGGAACACTGTCAGGGATGGGGCAGCCACAGCTTCTCTTGGCAACCTGTGCCAGCAGCTCACCACCTTCACAGGGAAGAACTTCTGCCTAAGAGCTCATCTGAATTTCCACTCTGTCAGTTTAAAGCCATTGCCCATTGTCCTGTCACTACATGCTCTTGTAAAAAGTATCTCTCCAGATTTCTTCAGGCCCCCTTTTTCATACATGTACTATAGTAGATAAAAAAGTCTTTGATACATGTTTTGCTGCCATAGGTACAGTCTCATGGAAATCAATAGGACTATTTCAGAGTAAGGCAATAAATATGGGTTTTGGGATAATACCTTCTGATGAAATTAGTAGCTGATGGGACACAATTATAAGCCTAGGGAGCATGAAGAGCAGCTGGAAGCATTCTGTCACTTCAGAGACTGACTAAAGTCTGATTCATTCATTCATTCATTCGTCTTTTTCTGATCTAGTTCATCTCTACTTGCTTGCTTCAATTAAGTGTAATTTTAATCACAAGTCACGGTCTGTCTCAGCTGTTCACTCTGTATTCAGCTGTACCACCCTTGGCAGTGTTTTCATGAGATATTAAAAATTAAGTAGGGTTGAACTAGGTCACCACCTAGGTGGAATGAAACCCCAAATGATAAAATGGTTGTTTAAGACGCTGCAATTTTTCTTTAGCTACTACATTTCTTCTTGGAAAACAGCACTTACTTTCAGTCGAAGATTTGGACATAAATTATGGCTTTTCTATTTTTAAAATAGAGCATTAATTAAAAAAAGAAAAGACAAAATTTTACATAAATACATGGATTTATATGATTTTTCTCTTGTTATTAAAATGTATAGGGAAATTAAAAACACAATTCTAAGTAGTTTTCATAATGATTCCAGCAACACATACCTCAAGGTTATTCTGGAAGTAGCCTATTTGGCTGATATTTAAAGTTGATTGAATATATTTATTTCCCTTAACAGACCACAGTTTTTTATGGTTTTCATCAGAAAGCAAGTTATTTTTTTAAAGATTATACCAGAAACCAAATGGAGCATGCATAACTTGTTCCTGAAATAAAAGCTGTAGATTCATTTGAAGAGTTTGCTTCCTATTTCTCTGCTATGAAAAGCAGCAAAACTTTAGTCCACAAGTGACTGCTTTCAATTATGAGATTAACAGTGTGGTATGTATACCTGAGAATATATCTACAATGACAAACAAAACAGGGCCAGGTACTGTTTCCTGGCCCTAAGCCCAAGTAGCACAGACTGTATCTGTCCTTGACAGAAGTTGCCCCTGGGTCTGTGTGGCTGTAAATTATTGTTAGTCCTATTTTACTCTTCTAGTCTAATAGGTATAGCAATATAAGGGCACAGTTGCAGTACATTATAATGTTTTTTAATAGCATGAACCTAACCATAAGCACTGCTTGCCGCTGGCTGTAGTATGATGGCTTATCACATTAGCTGGAGAAAAAATTGCAGTAATATTGAATAAGAATGTAAGAAAACTAATAACAAAGTGTTCAGAATGTTTTGTCCTTTCTGCCATACCAAAGTATTGCCTTGAAAAGCACCATTTCACACACAGCAAAGGTAAACAAGGAAGACACTGGTAAACTGCGCAACTTTTTAGACTACGTAAGTACACATTTGGAGAAACACTAATTATTTGAAATTAACTATGTCTCATAAAAACCTTTTAAATTATTACTATTCTGAACAAATTTAAAGACATACATGAATTTGCACAAAGTGCCAGATGGCTCCTCCAGAGAGCTGCATTTAAACTAGCAAATATGTACTTATAGCTACAAACTTTTTGATATTAAATATTTCATCAATACAAATACAAACAATATCATTTGTTATCTTTACCAAATTCTTTTCATGCAAAAAATTGATCAGTTGTTTGATTTGGTTAATAACTGCTATTCCTCTTAAACAAATTAATGTATCTGCAACTAGATGGTAGCACAATGTTTGAATATAAAATGGAGACAGATCTCAAACCATCAAGGCTTTAACAGAAATCAGCCAGAAGTGTACTTCTGATCTTAGTTATGCTGTTTTACAACTATAAGAACATAAATGGTATTGGAACTTCTTTTCTGGATTTATAAATTCAATATCTGTGATTCCAATCTGGCGTATAACTTGAAGGTGAGATTCTTAATTGCACAGGTTGCCTTAACTGGCAACAGAGAATCAATAGATGGCATGGGATCATAATTGTGTGTGTGATGGCATAATAGTGGGTGTGATTGCATCTCTCTCAGGATGGCACTATAGGTAGTTGTCAGATAAAAAGACACAAACAGGAAGACCCTACATACTGGTGGTCCTTAAGTCCCTTGGAATTGCAAAAAACTTACACTGTACCAAAATGGTGCAAAAATGAAGACATCCTGGAAACCAGGTAGAAAACAAGTTGAGGTTAGATGGGAACCAATAAAACTGCAGGTTGAAACTACTGGGAGAAGCTTAAAGCCAACCAGTGTAATTTTTTGTTTCAAAGAACAGTTTGGCTACAACCAGGGAGATGAACCTTCTGATGTCTCTCATCAGTAAAACCAAGAATAGATGTTTAAACACCTGTCTGTATCATCCTTCACATAGAAAAGCCAGAAGCTAATATGGCTGCATATTGACTTACCAAATTAGAAATAATGCATGCAGCTGCCTTTTGAGAAGCATATCTAGCATTCGCTGTTGATGCTTCAGTATCAGAGTAAGCAGTAGACGTGTGGATCTAAACAACTCTGCTAAATAGAGTTGAAATGAGACGTTTTAAAAGGAAGCAGTGTTAATGGATGACCTTGTAGAAGCCCTGGAAATATGGGACCACACAATCTGGCAAGAGTTTTACAACACCTAAATAGGTTATGGTCATCCAAGTAATATTTTTAGGTTGTTTTTTCCCCTTCCAAATGCGCTTTTATGTATTTTTAGTCAAGCTTTCTGTCTCCTCATGCTGAAAAATTGCTGATGTTTTCAATCTGCAGAAATTGAGGACATTTCTGCTCTCTATGCCGTATGAATCAGCAAATCTTCCTCTTAAAAAAAAACCCAAAGCCAACACTTTCAGAACAAAGAGGAATAAAAAGGAAACTTGCGTGCTTTTTAATTTCATTGCTGCTTCTTAATTGGAAAAGGACTGGACAAATTAATTTAAGAATCATATCTAGATCTTTTCAGAGCTCAAATAGGATTTTTCTTTCTATACGCTATTCTCCTTCATTTGTTTATATGTTTGGATTTTATTCTATTCCCGTTTTTGAGATGAATGATCATTTATACACAGGATCAACACACAAACCCAAATCTTTTTGGAGCTAAAAAATAATAAATAAAAAATGCAGCATGGTTTTCAGATCCAAAGTTTTTTTGTTAGAAAAGATTAGAAGTTTATTTTGAGCATGCCTTTTCACATGCTTTCAGCATATTTTTTTTCAGCTTACTCTTTTTTCACAACACACATTTTGGTACTCTGCTGAGTGTGGTTTAACATATCATACATGAAAAGGTTTATTTTCTTTTCTTGGTTTTATATATAACTACATAGAATGAAAGTAACTACTATTTACTTATTATTAGTTCAACTTATTGCTAGTTTAGGTTGCTTTGTCAAGCGAGTAACTATAAAAGATTTGGGCAATTTACATTTTTTCACATATTTATGTCACTGTTTGCCAGTAATTGCATAAATCACACTGATGTATAATGTGATGATCAAGATACTAAGAGGAGCAGAGAACAAGAGCTGCAACAATAGAAACCAGTTATGGCTTGCCTTCCTCAGTGTTTGGGTGAGAATCTTACAATTGATGGACTTCCAAAGATTTGATGACCAGTACTTTTCTCAAATCACATTCCTTTATTGGTTCTCTACCTGATCACTCAAAACACACAAAGGGTAAGGCTACACAATAGCACTGCTGCATCCCAAAACTTACAAAGTGTTAAGCCAAAATTCACACCTCCTTTGGAATTTTTTCTTATTGTCCCATCTACTGCTCACCAAACCAGGAAGAAGTTAGGAAGCAGTAAATACATGGTTATAGTGACATGCAGCCACTCTACAATGACTTCTGAGAGCAGACAAGTAACTTAGCAAGAAATGTTAAAGAAATATCTTTTGTTCTATGTGAGAACTTGTTTTGGAAATTCATATTTCTGGGATTGATGGCCTGATTTAAGAATGTTACACAACAAGGTGGGAAGAATAAACATAAAAAAATGCCAACTATGTATGTCCTTCTGCGTACAAGTTCTGTCTTTTGTTCACCTCAATTTCCAGTTCACAGAAAAATTGTAAAGGCTCTATAGCTTCCACTGTTATGAGATCAAATTTAGAGGTTTACTGAATATTCCCAGTGCCTCCTAGAGGTTTAGTGTATCCATTTACATTAGGACTACCACTAGTACTAGTACAAGGACCAACACAAGCACTAGAGCTTGTTATTGTATCCAAACATAGGGATAACTACAGCATACTTGGAAAGGGAGATACTAAATAGTCTGTGATACCCCCCTGCTGCTGGGCTGTGTTCCCTCCTGCCCTCCTTGAGCACATGCCAGCACACAACACTAATAATATCTGAAAACATCTAAGCAGATAACAGCCAGACAGGGTTCACATCAGTAGCTCATCAGTCTCCTATTTCTTATATTTTCTCTAGATTTGATTCTTCCCTCATCTACACTGTTTAAATCTGCAATTAATTCTATTCAGTGTCGTGTGTCCAAGTCACTAACTTGGATAACAATGATACAAGCATTATCTAAGCAAGCACAAATGCAAAGACAGTCTTTTTGCTTACAAGATATTCCACAAAGGAGTAGACATAAAAAGGTGTATGAAACAGGAAAGAAAGCTAATGTTTGAAATTGTTTTATGTTTCTTTGACATACCTTTTTTCTCTGTCAAAACAACATGTCAAAAAAGATATAAAGACTATATTGGCTGGAATTGAAGAAAAAATAAATCTTAAAAAATAATTTCAACATTGAAATAGAAACTGGATGTGCAAAATTGTTAAATACATGCCAGATAAAAGGGAAGAAACAGTGAGAAAAGAGAAGACAGAGGAGAAGGAGCAGACATCAGGCAGTATTCACGGATGGTAATTCAGGTGTGTATTCAGTTTGATCTTTCATTTATGATGAGCCTTCAGGATAACAGGTAGGCTAACAAATATTTTCAAGATCTTGTGTTAGAGACTCACATCTACTAACTCAAGCTTTTCATACCATTAGTCTTAGAACAGTTTGAGCATGTAACATTTTGTCCAAGGCCTTTTAATGGTGAGTACTTGACATCCTTTCTTTTCTAAAGGAAACGTATTTGTAATACATAATTCAAAACCATAATACTGAAGATAGAAAAGAAGCAAGAATTCAGGGTTCAGAGAGAGATAGTCTCCACCATGGATCCAGCGGTGTCCCAGGGATCCATAGTCATTGTCAGAGGTGGTGGGAGTCCTCCAGGATCCGTAGTCAATATTGGGGCAGTGTCCCCAGCAGTCCATAGTAGTCATCAGAGGTGAGTGGGTGTCCTCGTTGAGAGTGTGCTTGTGGAGGTGTCCTCCTGGAGTTGTTCTCTCTCAGATTACCTTTTCTCCCTTTATGAGTTGGGGGGAGTACCTCTGTTCTTAATGTCATGTATTACATGTTCCTGGTGGACCAGTTTTGCTGGTCTTGCATCCAGATCTTCAAGTGCATATCTGCAGCAGTTCTTGGGATAGTGGGCAGCAATTCCTCACAACAATCCTTGAGATAATGGGCAAAAAAAGTCCCATTTCAGCTCCTCACATTCATCTCTCAGGCAATGGACCTTGGAGTCTTATCTCAACTCCTCCCACCCATCTCTGAGACAATGATTGGTGGAATCTCATCTCAGCTTCTCATACCAATCTTTGAGACAATGGATGTGCGATCCCATCTCTGCTTCTCATACCAATTTTTGAGACAAAGGATGTGCGATCCCATCTCTGCTTCTCATACCAATCTTTGAGACAAAGATTGAAATGGAGTCTGATTTCAGTTCTGTCTCTCACAGTCAACTAAATGTTGGAGGTAATTTTTAAATGAGAAAGGAATAAGAAACACCAGAGATAAGCATATGGTATTCATGACAGCATCTAATTGCTGACCTTTTAATCCTATTGTGCCAAATGACAACGTACCTTACTGATTAACTTCCTGATTCTGGGAAGCAGAAATGAAATTAAAACCTTGGATCAGACTGCTCTCAGATCAGTGTACTTACTGATCTTGACGGCTTTCATCCTGGAAGATGCTGAGTGCTGCTCTGAAGCGTGGATTTTGTGCACCTCCCAGTGGAGAGCTGAGAGCCTCCAGCATCTTTCCATAGACCCCCAGGACCCTGCAGAATAGAGCTTCCTATCCAGGACTTAGGAAATAGCTCTGGGGCTAATTAATGTGTATTGTCTGCTTTCTCAGCATTTAGCACTGATGTCATCTGTCTATAAACTTTATCAGATCAGATCAATTTCAAACCAAAACCCTGACAAAAAACAAGCTCAAAGTGATTTTTTGATTTTGACTGCTACCTTAATTTCTTCATGTATACATGACGTATATGGCATATGGCTTATATACAGTGTGACGTAAATATACATACAGGCTAAATCAGCCCATTTATGTACTAATGTATGTTGCTTCTGCAACAATATGTTAGCACATTGCACAATACCACTTAACTGTGTTATGAATTAGTTAAAAATAGAAAAAAATATGTACAGGTTTAGCAAGTCAAATCATTAAAATGAAAACTCCCTGAACCTTCATTTAGCCAATGGAAATCAGTGATTCCCACATTCTTTGTCTAAAATTAATTAAAAGCATTAATTAGTAGGAAACAATGTTATCTAGTGTCCTGGGTTCAGCAGTGGCAGTCAATTTTCTCCTTCTTTGTAGCTGGTGCAGTGCTGTGTTTTTGACTTTCAGCCTGGGAACAATGCTTATAACACCAATGTTTTCAGTTGTTGCTAAGTAATATTTACTCTGACCAAAGATTTTCTGAGTCTCATGCTCTGCCAGGGAGGAGGGGAAGTCAGGAGGAAGTAGGGACAGAATACCTGACCTAAACTAGCCAAAGGGGTATTCCATACCACATCATGTCATGCCCAGTATATAAACTGGAGGCAGTTACCCAGAAGGATCAGATCACTGCTCCGGTCAGGCTGGGTATCGATGGGTGGGTAGTGAATGGTTGTATTCTCTTCCACTGTTATTTCCCTTATCATTATTATTATTGATGGTAGCGGCAGTGGTTTTGTTTTATACCTTAGTTACTGGGCTGTTCTTGTCTCAACCCATGGGAGTTACATTCTTCCAGTTCTCCTCCCCATCCCTCTGGTAGCGGAGGGAGGAAGAAGTGGGGGTAGTGAGCTACTGGCTTCATGATTCTCAGTTACCAGCAGGACTTAAACCATGACATGTAGCAAGAAGAAAGCAGAAAAGTGAACAATGCTCTTGAGACTGACTGATTCTGCTTATTCTTCAAAGGAATGTGTTACTGTGAATAGGTAGAAGAACAATGATATCTGTAAGTGATCTGAGATTTTACTAATTATATAGTAGGCTTAGGTTTGATTCATGAAATTGTCTTGTTTCTTAGCAGTTTTGTCAGGACAAAACCTTATATGTAATGCAACACAGCTCATGTAAGCCTCCCCCTCTACTCTGCTCTCGAGACCTCACTTGTGGTACTGTGTGTAGTCCTGGCGTCCTCACCATAAGAAGGACATGTAACTGTTGGAGCAGTTGGCTTTGTAATGACCAAAGCAAGCTTTTTTATCTGCTATCTGTGATTTATCCAGCATTTTATAATATGTACAGCAAACCACTAACAAATCAGACTCCCTCTGAGCACTGGTATTCCGCTGAATAATAGTATATTTAAAGCTAAATTGGAAACTCATCTTTTGAAAATAACTAGTTTAAAGAATTCCCTGTTCACTTAATTTATTCTTCATTTTCTGTTTTGCCAAAGAAGAAATACAGCAGACTGAATGCTGGATCATATGCTAGCTGACTTTCAAGTGAGAATGACACAGTTTGTCCAGAAATTAAAAATGCTCCAGTTTATACTGTAGCTGCCAACATCCAGAGCTTAAGGTCTGAACAGTAATCGAAGACAGACACTTGTTTCTGTTTACTCAGGCAAAGAAATACAGCTTCTTTTCCCTGTTTTTTTTTTTTAAGTTATCCCAAACAAATACATGTTGTTTAATAAATAAAGAATAAAAAAATTAAAGCTTTTGTATTTCTTTTCTAGCAGAAAACACTAGATTAATGAGCTGCTTCATAGTTTTGACATGACCAAAACCATCCCAAGTCATCCTTCAACATTTATTTCTTTTCTGTAAAAAGATATCTGTTCCTGACCAAACACATGATATTTTGACTAGTGGAGGAAGTAATAAGTGACAAGTCTACAGGAATGAACAAACCGGATTTGTTGTTACCTATGCACCAATAGGACTGAAATGGCAATCTTTTATTAAAATAAGATAAAGCCTTAATTTGCAAAAAAGGCCAAGAACTCACCAAAAAAAAGAAATAGGAAAAAAAAAGAAAAAGTCTAAAAATCTGACATCTGGCTCATTCCTTAGCTTTACATTCTACAGCATAAAAGGCAATGATTTTTGTTGACCTCAGTGTTGCAGCACATATTTACTCAGAGAATTCTGCAGTAGCTCTTTTGAAATTTTCTCCGTGCAAAATGAATTCCTCAGCTGATTCCTACTGCTCACAGTTTTGTGCTAGCACTCCACCATTGATTTTGATTGGATAGAAATGTCAATTTAAAAAAAGCACAACTTCTGTAGAGATATTTAAAAAGGGGTAAAATGAAATTATTTGAAACCTGAATATGAAACATTACTTTTTTCTGAGATAATAGAGGTTAAAATGTGCATTTTTATTTATTTTTTTAATAATAGAGGTTAAAATGTGCATTTTTATTTATTTGTTTAATAATTCATGAGCTATTTAGTAAGGAAGAATAACAACAAAATCTTTCGAGTCTTCACTGACACAGTCAATTAGCTAGATGCCAAGTTATGTCCTGAATACATTCTAAAATGTTCAACCTCAATGGTTTTATTGAATTGGAGAACAAACCTATCTGTGGTCTCTGGAACTCAAAGGTGTTCAGGACTCCAATCAACCATATGATCCAGATATGTTAATCAAAAATTCTGAAGTCCACTAATAATTAAAGAAAAAGTAAACCATGCAACAGACCTATGTGGGGGTACGTTTGTTGTTTGTTGTCCAGACGCTTTCATGATTTGTTGTGTTCTTTTCTAGAACTGGATAAATCCTTGTATTGATTTTACTAGGATTTTACTGCCTAAAGGCCCCAGTATATCTGTAGTCCTTTTCCCGCTCCTCACATTCTCCTGTGAGGAAACTGCTAGGATCAAACTAGGCCTTATGTGTGTACAAACAGAAGTAATCTTCAGTAAGATTCTAGTCTTAATAAAAAGACAATAAATGAAGATTTAGCTTGAAAGATGGTGCTTGTAATCTCACAGGATTTGACCCAAATGCATAAGCCTCTTTGAAGAGTATATTTATTTTTTCTTTCAGTTGAATCATAAACACAAATTCTAAGTAGTATTAAGCTGAGAAGAGACTCCAAGGATTTTTAAGCAGAAACACACCCAGCAAGAATGATTCCCCATTAGCAAGTACATTTTGAGAGCTATTAGGCAATCATTTTTTAATTTGTTGAACTATTCAGTTCATTTTCCCATATGGCTTTTGCTTTGAGATTTTAAGTTTTGCCTAGTGCTGCTTCTGGGTTTGATTCATTTTTGCACAGTTTTCTTCCAACTATGCAAGAGCATGAGGGCAAACCATTTAGTGTCTTTTCATGAGCTGAGTCCTTAATTTTACTTGAACAGCAAGATGAGTCAAGTAGTCTGTAGCTAATGTTCAGCCAGCCTTGAACTCAAAACCACACAGCCTCACTCATCTTTTACAATTTATTGTTCTCTCTCTCTCCCTTCCAAATGAAGGTGCTTGTCAAAGTTTCTTTAACTTATGTCATAATTGAAAAAAATTGTCGAAAGTGAGGTGCTGTAGACATTTGAGTTCAGGTTGGATGTGTTTCTGGGCAACCTGATCTAGTTAGGGACATTGGACTAGATGCTAGATGACCTTTGAAGGTCCCTTCCAACCCAAACTATTCTATGATTCAATTGAATGATTCTAAATCCATGGAAATTAAATAATTTTCTTCAGGTTTACACAGCTTTCAGCCACCAGAGCAAGTCAGATTTGATCTTCCAACTATCTATATATTGCACAAATAAGTTTTCCAGTAGCAAAAACTTGAAATATTCTTGATAAAAATACATGAATAAGGATTTGTAGAAGTAAGCTGTTAAACTATTCATAACTCATTGAAAGACTAGACATTTTATTGGAAAGATATCAGAAATGCTGTGTACTTTATTTTGGCTGGTATCGTGGCTAATATTACCTTTAAAATACCCCTCTTAACAGAGAATCCATCTATTTTCCCATAACATAAAGACACCTCAGTGGTACTCATTTTGGTCCTCCTCTGTTTATGTCTAAAATTAAAACAGAAAAAAAAAAAGCAGCAAGCTGATTCCCATGAACCACACAAGACAGATACATTGAATTGGCAACTTTTGAGACGGAGGGAAGGTAAAAACTGTACTTGATTTTATAAACTGTTCCTTATTTCACGTCATGAATATCTCAGGCTCACAAAAAATTTCTGAAGGCTTCTGCTGCTGTTCAGCTTATAAATCATTGGATTTTGACCTTATGAGGAAATTTTGGAGCCTAATTCTGTTTTACATCAACAAAATATATTTCACCCTGAAAGATTCCTACAGACTCAAGATTCAGTATGCCCTCAATTGAAATAAAGACTGATGTAAGGTGGAAAACAGTAATTCCTTTAATTGTTTTAAAGCACATTTTGAGAAAAAAAAATTCTAGAAACAGAGGCTCCAGTAACAATATCTGCAGAAGAAGCATATACCTGCACATCTTAATTTAGAATTGAGTAGAGAAAACAATTTGTATCTATGCCACATAGCTTCTTCTGATCTGGATTAAATTTTGAATTAAACACCTATTCCATGAAAACCACTCAAGTGTATATCAGCTTTTCCTCTTCTCTCACCAAAGGAATTACCTATGCATCAGGGAGAATGTCAGCATTTATACCAATATGCATAATTAGACACATTATAGTTGAAGGACTAGAAAACCAAAACAAAGAAACATAGCTCTATGATGTATAGCTCCACTAAGGTGTAACATCTAACAGATTGGTCTGTGCACCAAAAGGATTTTTTAGAATTTATTAAAACTAGCAAAGCAAAAACATTTATTCAGGACACACAATTTACGGTCCATTTCTTTGGTTGCTTGAAGTCACTGATTCACAGCTCAAGTAATTTCTCCTGATTTATAAACTTCCAAGGTGCTTCAAAGCAGAGCACCTAGGACATAGTATGAAGAAGTTCATACTATTCAGCAGCTCATTAAGTAAGAAAAGTACTCTGATTCTACATTTTATAAGATTCATAGGCCCTTTAAAAGGGAAATCAATGTTTCAATGTAATTGCTTGCTCTTTTATATTAATAACTTTGGAATTTGTACCTCTTACTTAAGGGCTCTTACCATTAAAATAATTCATAAATAATCCATGCAGTGTATCATCAATATCTTCTGCTTCAGATTTCCTTACAACTTATAGTTACAGATGACTATTGAAAGCTGGAAGTTCAAATATTTTCAGAGAGCATGCAGAATATGGGTTTCTTGTCTTAAATATGAATATTCCACCCACACAACTTCTGTCTTCCATAAAAGAAAGAACGTAATCTCAGTACAAAAGCTCATTAGTGGAACATGATTTTTATTTTTTGATATCTACTGCAACACATGTGGCTCCACTAATATGCATATTCATTAGACTATAATAGAATAGAATAGAGCAGAATAGACTGGAGTAGAATAGAATGGTTGGGGTTGGTAAAAGTAGGTGATGTAGAACTTGATGTCATGAAATACTTTGATAGATTTCTTTTGAGGTATCAGAGATTATTATTGTTTTCAGAAATATAAATTTCTTGTTCTTGCTATTTGAACATCAACATATGCAAGGTATTGCCAGGATAACTCATAAAGAAAATCTGAATATTTCTCTAATGATTATGCATGTTTTGGATCAGACACCAGTGAAACACTAGTAATGAATCACAGCTGCTATAAAAACGCAATTAAAGCATTTTCATTTTCAATGAAGTATATTACACAACAGATTACAAATAA
The DNA here is from genome assembly GCA_039877255.1 of Loriculus beryllinus. Taxonomy (NCBI): domain Eukaryota; kingdom Metazoa; phylum Chordata; class Aves; order Psittaciformes; family Psittacidae; genus Loriculus; species Loriculus beryllinus. Next base: position 5,612 of record JBCJKH010046896.1, on the reverse strand, counting down.
TCCAAAAGATCCCTTCACAGCAGTTTTGAACTGGTCCCAGTATCATCTATCTCAAATTAAAACTCACGTCTGTGTAGATAGGAAACATACGGCCTATGAGCTGCTTATTGTAGCTCACTTACACCTCTAAATTAAAATTTAATTGGAATGTAAACAGTGTATAGGTTTTCTGCTGGTTTCAAGAGCAACGGTGATTCTCCCACTTTCAGCCATTTAGTAAACTCACAGAAAGATTTTTTAGGCAATTTGGCTTAGATTGTTCACATTTCTGTCTTCTCATCTACTACATTTAGGGATCAACAGAAAAACAAAAACCTGAGCTGTTCAAGACAGCGGTTCAGAAGAGAGAAATAAGTTTTTGTTTATTACCCTGCCAATACTGCCATTGTGAACACTAGCAATCAAGACTCATCAGTGCCAGAGCCTGCAATGGATTCACTCCAGGGCTCTGGATCCTAAATCAGGCTGTCATTGACTCTTTGCTAATATATAAATTATTTACCGAAATACAGGCAGTCAAAGCAGAATACTGTTTGTGTGCACTTGGAGGTCTGCCTATTCCTGCCAAAAGTGACTCATGTTTAAGGGACACAAAGTAAAAGAGGGCTCAAAATAGATATTCAAGCTCTGATTTCTTTTATTCCTTGCAGCTTGTAAGGAATTGTACATTGCACATTTCTGCCTGTGCAAAACACTGTTTGATTGTTCAGAAAGTTTATCGTTTGCTTACACTGAAGTAAAACCAGTACAAATTGTTAATGAAGCTCAGGTTCACAGAATAAGCACTGTATAAAGAAAAAAAAAAGACCATGTAATAATGATTAGGCTATATGATGAGCTAAGAATGAATATTTTTCATTATATTTTCTGTATTTCACTGCAGAAAAAAAAATTGGCTTTATAAATTGAATTGTACAGGCATCTTTTTTTTTTTTTCCTTAGCTGCTCTACTAATAAAAATAGAAGACAGCAGAACAGAATTGCTTTCTGTGCTCATCACTGACACATTGGCAAATGCAACCACTATGCTGTTTAGTACATATAGCACTGTAGCAGCAAAGCTGTCTCTCAGATGAGACATGTTTGTGACAGCTATACATGCATAACAAAAAGATGGCCTCTCTTGGTCTGAAGGCTTCCCATCTAATTCCTCATCACCATGAGGTTCATAACTTACATTCTTATACCCCTTTACCAAATAACTTATTGTTAGAATCCAAATGACTACTCAAGTTTAATTAAAACAACTTCCCAGGCAACATAAAATAATCAGAAAAAGTTTGTTCCTTTTTACCACAGGGTAAATGGACTTTTCATGTGTCACTGCATTAAACTGCACTAGTTTCATTCAGTGCCTTAGCTTCTGACAGTATCTCTCATTTTCTGATAGACAAGCAACAACAGATGAGAAGCAAACAGCTAGAGGAGCCCACCAGCCAAAAAAAGTCAGCACAGCAATCTGTGGTCACAGCAAATCAGAATTTTGATAAAGAGTCATTACATTCAATGAGATTGCCATTGATTTCAACAGAAGTGGGATGAATTCCTGCTGCCTGTTCTTGCCAGTAATTTGGATGCTATATGATAATCAAATTTTATTAAATCCTTGTGTTTTGGAGTACGTATATAGAAACTCCTGAATTACAGAGAAAATAATTACATATTTAAATACCAATTCAAACAGAGTGTCTATACTACAATTCTGTGAGAAGTGAAAATTTTAGTCTGATTCATTTGGTCCAATGATTCCTCTGTAAGATTACATATTAGTAGGTTTGAGTTAGGAATTCCTCATTTAAAACTGTTTCTTAGTTTTGACAAGATCACTGTAGACATATACCTAAGGCATGTTTCCATTCTTGTGAGAAATTTGAAATAGTACTTGTTATTGAAATTCATCTTCATTTCTTACTAATGAAAAACCTAAGGGAGGTTAAAAAACATGATAAACTTTAGCTCTTCCTGACAGCTGATTTTTCAGGATTAAAAAAAAGATGATAATAACAATGCAAAATAGGTCTTGAGCTGGTCAAAGCATTATCTATCACATCAGCTAGGGCCCTGCTTAGAACAAGTCAGTGTTTAAGTTTCTTTGTTCAGGCTCTGTATAACCTAGCTGCATTTTCACACATCTATGTGATAATAAATACAGTGTTAACTAGGTGTGATTGGTGAGACTATCTTGATTGGGTTGAATATGAGAAGACTAACAATTTTCCCTACAATACTCTTTTGACAATGAAAGCTTCCTGATACCCTGTGTTGTGCTTTAAGCCCTGCTGATAACTCAGAGGCACACAGTCGCTCGTTTGCTCCCCTCTTTCCTCTCCGCTGCTCCTGGTGGGATGAGGAGGAGAACTGAAAGAATGTAAACCCCACAGGGTAAGAACAGTTCAATAACTAAAGTATAACACAAAATTACTACTACTAATAATAATTATCAGTATAAGTGGAATAACAAAGGAAGAGAATATAAAACTAAAAAGGGAAAAAAATAACAAACACAAGTGATGCCCAATACAATTGCTTACCACCCACCAGCTGATACCAAGTCTCCGCTGTAGACGTAGGCCAAACCCCAGCACGTTGCAGTGATTTGTCCCCTTCTGGTATCACCAGGGCACCTTATCTAAGTGTTCTGCTAATTTTTCTGGATTTTGCACTTGTTCAGGGATGAAATTCCAAAGCACTGGAGGGACTCACTGGCCCAGGTGCTTGTTCATATGATCCCATACACCCCACCACTCATGACTCGGGACTGTTCAGCACTGGGGAAGACCAC
>JBCJKH010046894.1:1619-26716 GCA_039877255.1 Loriculus beryllinus | reverse complement strand
ACGGGCGGAAACTTCGAAAAAAGGAGAATTTATATTCCCAAAAAAAACCAAAAAAAAAAAAAAAAAAAAACCAAAAAAGAAAGAAAATCCCCTAATAATAATCTTTTAAACATCCTTAGTTCTAAGTTAGTCAGTATTTAAAATCAGAGCTTGAGAGAATGGTTTAAATAATGTCTCAATTGACTTATAGACTAACACAGATTTATCCCAACTGCTCAGGATTATTTAAAATTGAACTGGGGTGCAAATCTGACAAACCTAACAAGAGAACAACTGTTGGTTGGGTTGGGTTTTTTTCCTAAAATATTCAGGCTAAGCTAATGTTTTCTCCTCTATTTCAGAGGAATTTTAAAGGAAAGATTGTCCCTGCACTTCTCAGGAATACCGGACAGTGAAACTGCCTGAAAATAGTCACTACTCCCAAGCACTATAAGGCAGGATAAAAACAAATATATAAACAAAACCCCAACAACTACTCTCACAAACACTTTTGTACAAGCTGCCAGCCTTTCCAAATCCTTATGGTCATGAGAAAGCACATACATTTAAGAAACCACATTCTGGACTGCCCAAATCCTGGAATCTCTTTTCCACTTATTTCAAAATTCAACTTTCTTAAGTAGATTTACTACGTTAGAAGCTCTCACTTACTGTAGCCTGAGAGACAAAATACAGTAGTAAGGTAGCTAAAATTACCACTGCAGTACCAACCTCAGTACAGTAGATTGCTGCTACTGATATACCATTTTTCACTGAGGGATTTTTCGTTTTGTCATACGCTTGCAAGGCTAGGACTTAAAGAGAAATGACACTGCTTTACACAAGGGTGAACCTCACTGAACCCACTCACATCCTTGGATTAAGTCATGTTTATACCTCTTGCTGAACATAGCCCATGAAATCTGACTGTAAGTCTCCTGAAGTCTTTGGAATACTTTTTTACTGATTTTGATTGATTTTAGATCATACATTCATAGATAAGTTAATAGTATCTTAATTTTAGACCCCTTATGTATGTGTTCATCTATTTCATACAATGCTTTCACTAAATAGCTTTCTACTGTCGTATATGTGAGGAAACGAGTGGTTGAGTCAGTTCAAGGGAAATGATGTTAAAAGACAATAAATTATGTTTTCTCTAAAGATGACAGAGTTTGACTGTTGTCAGTTAATCTGTAATGATTAACTTAGTAGTACTTTAGCAGTAACATTCTGAAGGAACAAATTGTGATCTCTGTAAATAGATGCAAACATTCTGAAACAAAGGTTTAAAATCAGACTTTCTATAGATTTCCTGTACTCTTGCTTTGTAGAAGAAAGGAAGACCTAGAGTTCTCCTCTTACACAAGACTCATACTATTTTCTAAAGTTAAGACGGAAATTAAATTTTGTCTGTTTTGGTTTTGGTCTTGGTCATTTAAAGAGCTTATTAGAGATCTCAAGTAAGTAAAATGAAACAAAGTTTAAACTAATCAAAGACAGCAATTTCTATTCATTTCAGAGCAATAGTTAGCGTGCTTCCCTGTACTGGAAGACAGGTGCTTCTGTTGATACTCATGCTGGAAGAAAGGTATTTCTGGCCTACTTCCACACAGAGTTTCCTGAGCACCCTGCTAGCAAGCTCTCCTCTAACACTGCTCTTGTTTGTCAGCAAGGAGGTTTTTCTAACCACAAGTAAGCAAGCTTCAACTACAGTTTTAACCAGGTACAAAGAAGTCAACAAATGTTTGGTCTTACTGATAAGCAGTGGAAAATATCCTTTACTAGTTTGGGGTAACGGTACTTTATGGATGGTGTTCAGATTAACACTAATAGAAAAAAGCGCAGCAGGAATTTATTAGAAATGGATTTATATGTGAATAAGAATTCATGATGTTTAACTTTAAGGCAAAAGCAACCAGGGCACTTTGAGTAACAGCTTTAAGTGGATGATTAGCTAAGGGGATTCAACACTTAATAGCCAAAATAAATTACTATAATTATTTTATTACCTATGCTAACTGATTTCATTGTTTTTATTGAAACAACAGCTCCCTAAAGAATAGCATGTTGCTTCAAAGAATCACAGCTGCAAGCTTCTGTGTTCTCTTGTGACTATCAAAACTAACAACAAAAATAGCTGTCATTAATAATACTCTTAATAACTATGCTACAGAATCTTAGAAACACATTCAAGATTTGTCTGTACACCTGGACTTAAATATAAAATTTTTGAGCCACTGGAGGGTTTTAGGTGGAATTAAAATAAATCTGTAAAGCACTTATTAAAACAATCATGAAAATTTATGGAGAACAATGGAATGCTTTAAATAGATTTTTAATAAATAAGTATGTGATTAGTTGAGGAGCCTGAGAAATCTTTTAATTTGACCTTAGAAGAATGACTTAAAAATCTGTATACTTCTGCTTTTGCTCTCACTGTGAAGTGTTAAAAAAATATACTCTATGCCAGAATGATTTTCAAAGAACCTTACTGAAACATACCGTGAATTTTTATGATGTTCATCTACATCACTTTTAAGATCCTCCCCAGGTCTAACTTTGAGCTAATTTGTATTCATATCCCTCTGTATTGCTGTTCAATACCTGTTGCACCCTCTTTTTTCCTCCCTTTCTCCCTCTGCAGGCTCTTATCTTGCATCCCTCTGCAAATTAGAACCTACTGGAAAAACTCCAGTTAACTGCTAGGAACTACAGATCAGACTCATTTTCATCATCTCCTCTTTTCCCTTAAAAAAAAATGGCAGTAGTATACAAGAAAAGAGTATTGATGGCTTAATTTGCAGGCAGCGATTTTAGTGATTTGCACTAGATCTGCTACAATTCGATACTCATGAAATGAGCACCTTCCGCTTCTATAGTGTTTAACCAGCTAAAACAGTGATGCTGGAAGGCTCTATTATATCAAGGACAAGAGAGCTGAAGTTCTCTTTGTTATACGAAACAGAGCCAAAAAATTCTGGGACTGAATCCAATAGTAAAAATGCACATCCTAAGGACACTGATCAGCAGCATATTTTGACTGACCAGTCTATTTCCCCCTGCTTTCTAATGCCTTAACAAATGCCTAATTCTCCTGCACAGCTGGGGAACTAATTATCATAATTTTTGCTGCTGAGTTTTTGTTATTTTGTATAATATAATACACTAGTACCATATACATAATTGGACACTGAGATTTTCTCATTTGTTACTTGTGGGGCTTCAACAAAATGTTGGGCCTAACAGATGTTACTCTAGAACCAGCAACTACCTGTGGTACAGCTCATCACTGCTTTGTCACAAGAGCCAAGACTTTAAATCCAAACAAGAAATGAAGAGTCACAGCAATAAAACAAGGTACAGAAGGGTCCATTGAACCCAAAACTTTCTGTTACTGAAATGAAATATGTGAGTCTCAGTCCACATTATGGAATTTGTCTGATTACCTTAACAAAACATATCAAGTCTAGAATTTAGCCTAAACTCCATTTTGAGTGGTAGTTCTCAATGTGCTGGTAAGGTTCCAGTGTGGTATCACAAGCTCAATGATGATTGTAATAATCAGTATGTATCTCCTTACTGTTGTAGAACCCTTTCATTTTGTTTTGTTTTCCAAGGAAAAGAATTTTCTTGAAAGAAAAGGTAAAGTAATACATGTAAAAAACCTCCTTAAAATTAAACGACACTGTCATTTGCCAGCACTACTGGCAATATTGCTGGCAATGTTGTTAAAAAACCCCCACAAACTAGTGTCAGTTAAATAAGAACTGGCATTAATGAAGATAAACTTAAAATTTAAACCTTCAAAACCAGGCATTAAATATGTTACAGCTTTTCAGTATCATTAAATCGTATTCACTGTGTGTATCTTCTGACATTTTCAAAGTTAATATTTGGACATCTAACATTGATCAGAATAATACAATCCTCACGGGGCTTTAAAAAAAATAGTTTTTGCATTAGTAGTCATGTTGTAACTGAGCATGGAATAGAAAGAAGAAAATAGCTTACATGCTGTTTGGTATATGAAACATTTTTTGCACTGACTTGGATGACTAAAATTATAATTTTGATGCTACAGTAATGCAAATGTTGGTGCTTGATTTTCTTAATTTTGTGTTTAAAAGAAATCTAAAATATCTCTACTGGTTACACAGCGTAATACTTGTATTATTGGTATTGGAAACTCCATGATATCACAACAGCAGTAAACATAGAGAAAGAAGCACTGATGTTCAAAACCTGATATTGTACTTTCAGTAGCCTAATACTCTGATGAGACACAGGAAAAGTTAACTGGCTGTCAAGGCCTCTAGTGCCTTTATCCATTCTAATATGAAAAAGTGTAGTCCAAGTAAAACACAGATTATGCCCAACTGTTTAATACAACCTTAAACATTTGTCCAAAGGGAGGCAAGAGGGGGCAGGGGACAGCAGCCTGCTGGGCACCAGACCCTGCACTGGGCAGGGCTTTGGGCAGCTCCCATCATAGGACCACGCGTCTGCACATCTTTTTGTGTGACTGTCAAGGGACATCTGCGCATAAAACCAATACCTGCACTGGAAACCTGTTCCCAGCAGACAGCCTGAGGTCTCCCAGCAGATCTTGGGCGGCCCACATAAACACCATGTCTCACACAGGTCAGGCAACAGGCAGAGACAGCTCTTTGATGGCTGCTCCCTGGCACCTGCATAGCTCTTGTGGGGTGATATGGGGAAACAACCCGGATTTAAAAGATCCAGCCATTATTTCTTGCCACCCAAAATAAAATTTTGGTCATTCTGGTTATGATACAACTCAGCAAACACTTGCATCAAGAAAAATTCAAACATGGGGTAAACTAGGATATAAATTATAACAACTATGAATGGGTCAAGAAAGTGGAGAGAGAACTGAAGTATGAAATATGGGAGTAAGAAGAAGATTAAATCAATAAACCAAATATATAGTTAAGTATTTCTCTAATGTTTTTCTTGCTATTTAGTCTTGCCATTTTGTTTATTCTTACAGTCTTACACCCTTCCTCAAACACTGCCTGAGTGTCAGAACAGATGCAATTGCTTTGCATGGCCATGAAAAGATTATTTCTAAGAGTGAACCTTCGTTTTCCCAGTCCCAAAAGGGGACACACCCTCACTCTCCAAATTTAATCAGGTTCACAGATAGTGTCTCTTCTGAGTAATGTTAGATGAATTTCAAGACAGAGGTATGGAAGGTGTCAGAGCATCACATCTCTCCTGAGTAACAGCAGGTGAAGATGCAGTGAGTCAGTTTATTTTGCTGCTTTCAGTGACTCCCTCTTTCCCCCCTGCTCCAAATCAAACAGGAAGGGCTAAAAATCTCACAAGATATAAACCATTTCAACAGACCTGTTTCTATGAGACATCTGCTCCTGCTCTTTAATTCATTTTAAATTCACCACAGAGCCTGTGTCAAACTGTTTACTTTACACGTTATTTTCAAAGACATGCTCTTACCCAGGTTTCAGTTGTTTAGATCACTGCTGGCTTTAGACATAGTACACACCTCTGGGAATTACCCTAGCAATATTGCCATACTTAAAATTTCATGTGATACCAACGTGACTGAATTTGTCTCCAAAAGCAAATGTTTTCAGCTAGAAAAAAAAGAGAAAAAGAAGTAGAACACTAAATCCAAAGACTGGGAATGCTGCTATCTGCTAGTATAACACTAAAGATCCAGCAGTAACATTTTCTGTGTTTCTATAATTTACTAGTGGTTTAAAACCACAAAAAACAAAAGCAGAAAGGAAGCATGAAGAGGCCCAAAGTTTGCACTGGAAAAGAATTTGAGTTTCACACCAAAGAATAAACACAACTGTACACACAAGTACACATGTTGCATGTATGTATGCATGAACATGTTGTTTCTCTAATAGCTCATGTGCTAACTTCGTGTGATGCTTTTGCTAGGTGCTCCATAAGTACAGCCCAACAGAGCTGTAAGATACTTCCAGAATTTCTGCTAGTTATAACATATAACCATATATAACATATATATATGTAAGTTATAACTTGGAGGACTAAGCAGGACACAGTTCTCATGGCAGGATATGTAGTTTCTCATTCCTTTTGATGGTCATGATATATTTCAGGGACACATAACAAAATACATGCTCAAAGTGAGATAAGGGTAGGGACCACTTGTTAGGTAGGAGCTCTGCAAGGAAGCATTTTAAAAAAGAACAAAAGAGGTTGCACTGATGGAGAGACACCAGATTTTCTTCTGCTCACATCCTCTGGACAGAGTCACAAAACAGTGGTTCTGTCATCCTTGGCACAAGAGATGGGCGCAGCACAGAAGGGCACAGCACTTACCAGTCAGAGTATCCCCCGTTCTTTTAGAAAGCAGTCAGCCTGTGCTAGTCTGTGAGAGCTTGACTTCAACAGGTAGTTAAAAGGAGAAAAGAAATAATCATCCTACCTTTACTGTGCTCCATTTGGTAGGGCAGTGTTTGTGTTAGCTTTAGCGTGAAGATCATTACTGACACCTGAGCCACTACAAAGCCAGCCAAAGTCAGCAAGTTTTACAAATTAAGCAAGGTGAAGTACACTCAAGTACTGTGGTGATGGTATAAGCTCAACAAAGTGGTGGAAGTTTAGGTCTTTCCAAACTACAGTGTGGAAGAACGTGTGATAAGGGAGAAAAAACAAAAGATTTATAAATGTTTTTCATTGCAAGGAAGAACATACCAAGTCCTCTGACGATGTGGCTCACTGCAATTTTACCAGAGACACTTAGCTCTTTGAAAAAACAGAAATGAAGCACTGGAATTGGATGCCCCACTTCACGGCAAGAACCTTGACATCACAAATCCAAGTCTAGTTCCAGATTACAGCACTGCTTGCATGTAATCTGTTCTCTCATGATGCACTTTGACACCTCTTCACATAGTGTCTGAAATGGAGAACTGGTTATAGAATGGTTCTATGAAGGATCTCTGGATTGTGACAGTCAAAGAAGAAATGTGACTGCTGTGAGCAGTTTCAAACATTTCACCTGAGGTCATTATTTCTTCTAGGTGAGAAAATTACAGCCCACAGAAAGAAACCTAGTAAATGCTTGTATTCTATTTTTTTTTACATGGTCACAGTTCCCACTGATTAGCACTGGACAGAATATCTGTCAACAGCACAAATTATTACTATTCTTGCTCGAGCCTTGCCTTCAAAGATCTCTTAATCTTATTTAGTGACCTTGCTTTTCTAAAACTGTGGCCTACTTGGAATTATTTCTTTGCCCAGAGATGATACGAACATGCCATGGTATATTCAAGCTACAAAACTGCCTCCAGTAACACAATAGAGCTAATACATTTGACCCTGCACACCCATACACTATAACCAAACAGTATCATTTTAGCTATACTAGTCAACAATCTCTGTAGAAGAAGCCAAGTCCTTTTCACTTTCTTTTTATCTCTTTCAGGAAAGACAGTACCCAGAGTTCTGAATTATTTATTGTTTCAGAGCTTGAAATGTATTTATTTGGCATTTTGTTTTATGCTGGGCCATGTTCTCAGAAAGTATTCAGTGTTATTTACAGAAGTCCTACCGTTCTCATTTCTCATTTGTGGCATTGCAATCACCAGCCACAAGGATGAGGCAATCACTGTAACTGACACAGCAATGCAACCATGTATTAAATGTTAAAGAGGTTCCTCTAATGGTTTCTAAAATAAGTGGAATACAGACGATCTCTTCGGAGATTATATATGATATTTACAGTACGGAGACTATATATGATATTTACAGTACGGAGACATTTACATTTATTATCTCATGTAAGAGGAAACTCAGTATTTATGAAGAGAAAGAGACCTATAGTGTTATGTACATCCCATACAGGCACTAGGTAATCTTAACTGCATCCTTGATATATGTATCAGTATTCTTCATCTCACAGATAGCAAATTGGCATAATTCCAGCAAGTGTTATAAAAATTACAAAATTCAAAGTTTCTTCATCTGAATGGTTACTGAACAGCAAGTAACTGAGGAAGGGTAAAAGGAAACACTTGTTTCAATTTTAATGAACAGCTACTTTGACCAAAATACAGTAAGAAATCACTGCCTTAGAAACAACACTGAGTGAACCAGGCCCGGAATGCCTATTTGTCTACACATTATTATAATACACTGGTATGTGCATTCATAGCTCTAGCATTGCATTTAATTTTTTTTTCTGTCTACGTATAGAGATATATATTTCAAATGTAATACCGATACAATGAGACCTGGACAATGTTCTAAAACTGACATGCCGTACAAAAAATAATAGAAAAGAATGGACTTCCGAAAAAGCAGTTATCAATTTGACAGGAAATGCATCAAAATTCACATCACGTTAAGCTTAAATGTGTGATGTAATACCTCTATACCTAGCATTTATAAGCAGCTTATTATTTTTTTCACTGTTGCTACCCCAAGTTATCAGGGGGCTGTCTACTACTGTACAACCTGTCAGGGAAGGGGTTCCAATAGGAGCAGTAAAGTAACAGTTTGCAGACAAAAAAAAAGGAAAAAAAACCAATTTATATCAGACTCCCAACTGTGATTAGAATGTCAGTTACAGCTGCTGCCTTGTTGCAACACCCCCACACTTCTTAGCTCACAAGGACAAATTCAATGAGAGAATGCCCTGCATTCATTGTGTAATTATCAACCTCACACACCTTGGAAACGGAGTACAGCTCTGACATGAGTATGACTAAAAACATTACTGTAAGATTATGGTCTGGAACAATAAAACTATTTCCTACTGTAGTTAATAGACTATTATGATGGGAAAACAATGGCAACATAAAACCTTGCTTTTATCTTGACTTTTTATGAAAGATTTATCATTGGAAAAATGATATGACTCAAATAAGTTAAAAAAAGAAAAAACAAAAACCTCCAACAAAAAAGAGTCAAACGCTGGAAGAGGAGGGCCAAGAACTTGCTTGTGAATTGGCAGGCTGCCGAAAGCACCTCTGTGGGGGAATATGCAACTTTAATCTTTATTATGGAATGATCACAAATGGACTGTTTCAGAATACCATCTGTTCTCACTGAAGCATTAGATCAGCAGGCTGTATGCTTCAGTCTGTCCTTCACCTTGTATTTGGGATTTTCAGCAAAGCTCCCATTTTGGAAAGGGAGGGGTCTGTTCAGTGGAATGCTGGCGTAGGAACTAATTTTTATTTAATTTTTATTGTTGTGGTGTCTGTATTTTTACTTTCCGTAGTTCTCCAGCTCCAGATAAAACAATCATAGTAAGAGTGTGTTTACTTCTGATTTCTGGTTTCCCTTTGTGAAAAACAAAGTGTTGTTACCAGCTGTAGTGTCCAGGCAAGCTCTTACCAGACTAATGATCCTCCCAGCAACCTTTCCAGCATATCACATTGTTTAGATGTCTGTATCTTTGCAGATCTCTACACGGAACGTGCAGATCTGAGTTTACTATTAATTACAGGTGTTAATGTATAAAATATGACAAAGAAATTATTGGCACAAAAGGAATGCAAAACGACCTGACTCAGTTCAGCACTACCCATCCCTGTGTAGAGGACACTCTGCTGCACAGCTGGCTAAGCCACTGCAAAGCCATTAGCCCATTAGCAATTAATTGCTGATCCTGTTTAACATCTGGCTAGATACGCAGTATTGCAAGTGGACATGCTCATGGGGTATTAGTACTCTCAGGAGGGTGCAAACAGAAGAAAAAGGAACAAATCTTTTTTACTGAGATAGAGATAACAGAAAATTTTTGAAGGATTTTAAAATGCAACAAAGGAGATCAGATTTATCAGCAAAGAGAAACATAATAAGGACACTAAGGAACAAAAAGGATGTAAGGATACATAGCCTGGCTAATGGCTAATTTTCTCCTCTGAGCAGAGGCAGCAGGTGTATGGTATGTATGTGCTGTGACAGAGTCTGACCATAGGGGTTAAGTCTTTGCAAGTTCCAAGCTTGATAGACACAGAGAGGCCTCTTAAATGCAGTCTTTGGGTAAACATAGTTTGGCTGCATGTCTTGCAAGTCCTAGCCAACAGCTTTCTCAAAGATAGACAGTTTCAAATTTTATAAATAAATACATTTATCTCACTCTGCAGTAAGAATGATTTACCAGTAGAAGAAAAACAACAGAAAACGAGACATACCACTCCATCATAAGCAGAAATCTGTAAGAACTGGGTATCCAAATGCTTGACAATAGTATTTAGGAAAACTCAGCATTATTTAGAGAGTATCAGGATGCTCTCCCTGTAGAGCTGCACAGGCTACAATGCAGGTAGGAATATAACGAATTTGGAGAGTACCTTCTGAGAATCGCTGTTAAACCAGCAAGGATGCCAGACAGATGTTATTAGGAAAAGGACTTAGACTACAGCACATTTGTGAGAAGCCTGGGGAAGTTCAGCACATGTTGTTTTCACTTCTCTCACTGGAAACACTGCAGCTGAAAACCATCTCTGTTGCATCTCAATTTAGTCTTGCCAACTTTGATCCACATAAATGGGAAGAAAGCTATTTCTCCAGAGAATGATACCAATGTGCAAACCTACCAGATCGTAAATCCTCTGACCTAGTATAAGAAACTAGAGCTGGCTATGTAAACTAACGGATGGTTTCTGAGAACTTTTCATATTGAAAGGAAGAGGAGGAAAAAGAAAAAAATGCGCATTTTGGGGCATAAAGCTATTTTTTCACCTCATTTCCAACATTTGAAGAATGAAGAACACAAAACTACTAGTATTTCTGAAAATCTCAGATAAATCCATGTACTAGGACATTCCTGGCACACCCAGGAAGCACAGACTAATAGGTAGAATTTTTCTTTAAAAATCATAACCCCTTTAAAGGGTCAGTTTTGTTCCCTCTGAAATGAATGTGTTTTCTTTCTTATTTTGACTAAGAATACGCCTTGTATTTTGGCATTAAGAAAAAAATAACAATTTTATATAAATCATGTACTCGTGCAAATGAATAAATGCAAACATTCTCTGTTATGTTTCCAGTTTTGCAGTTTTATTGAGGATTTGGGGATTGCCAGTCTATCAGCAGACAGAAAAAATGATTTTTTCCTCTATTCCCTCTCCTTTTCTTAGTGCTGCCACCTTCCTCCAAATGAACATCACAGAAAAGGAAATTGGAAATCATTGCAGGAATGGATTATTGACCCGGTTTATAAGCAACATTACAGCCTACCTTCACATTTCTTAAATGGAAAAGTCTTTAGAAAAAATGTGCTCAGCAGAATCACGTTTTAATTATTTTAATTTTTCTTTGTGACCTTAACACCTACTCTTTATTTGTAAAAAAATAAATAAAATTATTATTGTCAACAAGACTACTTGCTACTGAGTGTAATTAAATTCTTCTGACAGCACTTGTACCATTTTCTCCTACTCACCGAGACTGGTGTATTCATTAAGGCAAACTTTGGAAGAAATAAAAAGCATGCTAACAAAATCCTAATTTGCAAAGGTGATAAGAAATTACTTTAGTCTCTCACTAATGTGATTATGAAGGATGATGTTCTATGTATGTTTTCTCCTCAAAGAGAAATTTAAGCAGTTTCTGGTTTAAAGGTGGGAATATTGCTCGTCTGAAGCTGTCCTTGTGCAGTGCACACAATGACAAACAGAAGTCAGCATGGAAGGGAGGTGAATGTATTCAGTACAGGGAGTGAAAAAGGATTTCAATAGATTGTAAAAAAAAATTAATTTACAGTACATATTAAAGAATGCAAATCAAGCAATAAAGCAGATTTAACTGACTTTTGAAATTAGAATAAACACATAAGTCATATTTCTTGTGAGCAACACCATTTACAGTTCATCATCATTTAACACAGACTGCAAGCTTAGAGGAAAAATCTTATTTCTGTAAATGGCCACACTTTCTGTAGCTTTAATCTGTCAGCCCTATACTTGACTTCAATGATTTACACAAAATCAGGCTGAAAATCTTTCCTTCATTGCTACAGCAATTTACCTGTTACAGGTCCTGCAGTTTCAGGGAAAGTGACTGCTCCAACATCTACTCAGTTCCCCCAGGCTCTGTGATGGCCTTCAACATTTCCAAAATACCTATTAGATGAACCATGACACAGCAAAAAACTGCGGTGGCTTTCAAAGGACTGCACACATGGAGAGTGTGAGCAGCAGCCTGCATGGCAGCAGGTCTGATCCACATTAGGCACTAACACGATCAGGAAGTTTGTACAAAACTGCCTGAATTTAAAGAGTCTTTTTGTAATGCTGCTTTCAACAACAAAATTGTGGCTACAGTATTGGGGGAATCATATTATGTCACCTTGTTTGCTGGGTGAAATTACTGCTAGGCAGTTGAGAGAATTCAGAGGATGATATAAATTAAAAACCAGACTGTCTATAGAGAATCTCAAGAGATGAACAAGTCTCAGGCAAACCATGAAGTACAGCACAAGTGCTGTGAAGTGCATGTCACACACAGTACCATGGCCATGCACACACTGACAGCACGCTTCCTTCTGGAAGAAACCCAGCATAGACACTGATGGCAGTGTCTGCGTCAAAGGAAGCAGAGCTGAGTATTGTGAATGCAATTTAGAGCAGTTTCAATATCTTGAAATTTAGAAACTGTAGTATGAGAAAAAGCCAACCGCTGGCAAAACAACATGATACGAATTAAGCTACGATGGGATGATTTAAACAATAGGTTTTCTAATACAATGTCATACAAATGACCTATAATTTAGAAAAGATTCTGCTTTGCTTTCAGTAAGAGCCAAAATCAATTCCTTTGGTGTAAGAGGCAGCATTTCTGTCTAAACTTCAGGGGAAAACATTCCTGCATTTGACAATACCTTTCTAAGGTCTTGCTATCATTAAAAAAGATAACAAAATAAAAGAAAGCTTTCTGAAATTAGATGATGCTAGATTATCTAGATTAACTCCCTTATCCCTTTCATGACACAGTTGCACAGATGCTCAGAGTGGCAGAGAGCAAAAGACTGAAATGAAAGACCAGCTTAGAAAACATAGAGGAGAGGACAGATCAACCAATATCAGTAGCAGTGCTGAAACCATGGCCTAAGACATCTTGTTACTGAAAATATTAAGTCCTTTAATCTTGTGAAACATATCTGAAATCAGCCCAAGGTAATGCTGACTATCCCTGAATTCATCCTGCATAATGCTTATGAGAGCTTAATTAAATTAACTGTTTAGTGTGCACATGCTCGTTACAATATACAGTGCTCTGTGTTTAAGAAAAAAGAAAGAGTCATTTTCCCTTGGAAACATTCTTTCATCAGCTGCACAGGTGATCTCAGTAAAGGAATTTTTAGCAGATTATTGACTATTATTTTCTAGGTCTAAGAGTAATCTAGAATTCCAAGAATATACACCCAAATTTATCACATGGGTCACTGCTGTATATGTTACAATGCATACTCCCTATTCTCTGATACACGCATCTGCAGCTCCATCCTGTAAGAGACAGACAGCTTTTCACCTCCATTAGTATAATACAAATGCATTGCCATAGTATCAACCCAAAATCCAACATTTGTTGAATATACTTCCTTAAAAAGTATACCAACTCTTTCTCATCCCATTTAATTGGTGTATTTTATTTTTTTTTTTCATCGAAGAATCAATATAACACCCCAGATCTCTTGGTCTGGAAGTAATACTGGATAAGCTTCTAAGTAATTAGCTGAGCAGTAAACTTCCTTTTCCCTTCAGCAATATTAATTAGGAAAAAAAAAAAAGAAAAGACAATCCTGCAATGTTAGCCTTTATGTACATCATGCCTTTTTGTTAGGTGTGATGGCGGCAAAAGCTGAAGTTTGTGGTGAGTGTTTGCACGTCAGTTAGAATTGAAAAGAGAAGACAAACCAGATTATTTGTTGTTATTCTTACTATATGTCTCTGAGGTAACACAAATGCTATGCAACACAAAGTGAGCAATAGGAACAACATGGCTTTAAGCAATACAACATGTTGGGAGGTGCCAGAAGTGTTTTATGTCCCAGTATACTCACTTATGGATCCTTCTATTCTGCAGGTCAAAGACTCCCAGGACCCTGTAAATTATACTTATTTAAAGCATTGTACATTCATAAGTGAGTACACATCTACAGCCTTTTCATACTATTCCCTAGTGGATGCTAAACTTTCCCCTCATAGGCTAGCAATAAAGCCACGTATCTCCTCAGAAACCCGCAGCTTACTAAAACATGTTTGCAGGTGACACATAAATTTCTACTTCCCAAAGCCACTTATCAAGAACATTCCTTGCTCAGTAATTACATACCATATAATTTAATTACATACAATGTAACATAATAAAAGATTGTAAAGTGGTAAAATAGAAGGAAAAGTGCTGAATTTCTTTTTCCTCCTTGACATTTTGTGAGGATCCCAGCTGAAAGTGTAAACTTTGGAATGATGCTAGCCCTGCGTTCTACACATCAGCTCTTGTCTCTGCCACGGGAATACAATGGCAATACAAATTGTTTTAACCAGCTGAAGTAATTTAAGCTTTAATCAACAGTGCTGAAGGACAGTTATATGCTTTGTTTATCCTCCACATAGTTCCTGGCAATTTGGAAACAAGAGCTTAATAGTAAAGAATTCATTTCTTTAAAATCATCACACAAGAGATCACACAATAAGACTCTGGGTCTTATTACTTGAACTTACAGGCAGATGTATTGCTGAGGTGAAGGACTTCACTCAGCCCCATGGAGTTACAGATAAGGACAGATGCTGAAGACTCATCAAGGGAAACTTTGCCTCCCCTGTTTTGAATCACATAAAATACCTGCTGCTGCAAAAGACCTCTAAAGACATCTTTTCCTGTCAGTTTTCCTTACACACTTGCACAGCAGATGTTACTGGTTACCATTAGGATTGGACAGCGTCTCCTGTCACTGGACAGCTGTCCCTCCAGGTGATTGTACACGAAGGCTGCTGATGGGCTCTGAAGGAAGTTTCATTAGTTCTCTTCATACGAGAGGGAAGTTTAATTCTTTTTGAAACGTGTTTTCTAACATAGCTGAACTGTGTTAGAAAAACAAATTAGCTTGTCTTGGGCACTCTGCTAACTGCTTTCAGGGGCACATTCTCTTCCCACTGAAGTAAAAAACAAACCCTGTTGCATTCCAGGAATCAAGATTTAACTGTAAGTGTTTCCAACATCGCTGTCAAGGAGAAGTATCTGAGAAATGTGTTTCACTCTGCAACGCCTACTCCGACATCTACAAGACCAACATACCTCTTGATGCATTTGCTGGGTAGCTGCCAATGTATCAGAGGTCCATAAACTCAGCCCCAAACTTTATTCTTAACATAAGTTGAAATAATTTATATACTACAGCAATTACAAAGCAGAAATTCAAACCTCAGAGCAGAGATTGGGTTTTATTTCCCTGTAACTGAAACTGGGATTTGGAGGCAGTGAGACACAAGGGAATTTTGTGAACACAGATTTTGAACCATATTGAGTAACTGCGCAATCCGTGTATTCCTTATATTTCCTTGGCACAATAATGCTATTTCCAGTGCAGGTACCTCTTCAAATGTCTTTAGAATGACCCAAAAGTGTAATATCCCAGAGGAACAAACACATGAATATCCTTAAGATTTTCTTCAACTTATTTTTTACAAACTGACCATCAGTTTAAGTGTAGTGATATTCCAGAAGCATTGGTTATTGTCCAGCTGATTTTCAGTGACATATTTCTATAAGAAATGTGTAAATCAGGTTTTAAAAAATAATTTTTAAAAATAGGGTTTTTAAATAAAATACACAATTACTTTTGTTGAATTATGTAATAATTGACTTTAAGTATAATCACTGGGATAAAATAGTGTTGATGAGATTATATTTTTATGTCATGAATACAATCATAACAATCTCATTCAGAATTGCTTGTTTGTTGCCTTTTGTTGTCAGAATATCTGCTGGAGAAGGACATCTAGCTCAAAAAGTGATAATTTAGCAACATAGATCTTGTCAACCCTTCCCTATTCCAAAACCTAGAAAGGTAAATTCTGCAAGACAAAGCACTCATGTTATCATAGAATCAACCAGGTTGGAAAAGACCTATAAGACCATCAAGGCTAACTATTATCCTGGACTGCCAAGCCCACCGCTAAACCACATCTCTAAGGACAAACTGATGTCCCCCTCATGTTCTCCATTCACAGCCACCCCTCATCTGCCCCCCACAATGGCCCCTGCTGTATAATCTGCCGCCCCTACCCCTCATCTCGCCTCAAGATCTCTCCTCATGGATGCTTGTCACACCCCATGGTCGCCCCTCACAACCCATGACTCCCCTTGCTCTCCCTTCACTCCCTTCCCTCGCAGCTCCTCCTCTCCCCTCATGATCTTCACTCATGTCCTGCCCAGCCGCGCTGCTGCCGGGGCTGCTGGGGTGCGCAGACCAGCCCTGGCAGCCCCTTCCCTGTCGCTGTCAGCACACGGTTCTGAGCAGCTGGCTCTGCGCGACCCTGCTTGAGCAGGGACACGGGACAAGACCCGATGAGCTCCAGAGCTCCCGTTCCACCTCTGCAGCCCCAGCCCCACACCTGCGCACCGCTGCAGCTGCTCCTCGCACTGCCTTAACTCTGCAGAACACTCCTCCAGCTGCTCCTCAAGCACTCGGAAGGCTTCACCTCTTGTTGCTTCACCTCTCTTCACACACAGCGACACACTCTCCACCTCCTGCCCAGCAGCACCCATGTTCTCCAGCTGCTCCCACCTCTGGTAGCAGACCAGCGTTACAGCAGGGCACCCGTGTCACAGCCCCGTGGTGACAGCACAGCGACACAGCCACCGCTGCCCACCGCAACACGGCCATCGCCTCCATGGGGCTGCCACCAGCCGCTCAGGTGGGGCCAGGCCACAGCCACCGGGGAAGCCGCATTGCTTTTGGTGCACGGGCAGGAGTGATGGTGGCATCAGGGAGCCCCTGAAAGGCGGGAGATTCTACACTGATCTCAACTGAGAGCTGTTAGAGGCCAGTTCCATTTTCCTTAATTCAAGAAACATTTTATTTTTTCCTAAGACCAGTTTTATTTCAACTACATTAACAATGTAGTGGCAACAAAGGTTTACACAGTGTATTCAATTAATACAGCATCAAGCAACCAGTAAAAAAAGGAGACATTGTTTTCTTATATGTGTCTGTCTAAATATATGCTATACAACAGCAAGGTGATGCTTCTTCAAATCCAAACGTAACATATTTATTAAAACATGTAGCATACCTATATGAAGCATATGCTGATCTCACCAGGATAATCCAGAAAATGGACTTTCTTTACTGGCCATAAACAATAGAAGTTTCTGGTAAACATTCACAAAATAAAAGCAAGGCACAAATCCATGGCAGATTTTATGACCAGCAAAAGGCTAGCACTCAAAACTTAGACTCTAAAATAAATAACAAACCTCCTAATTCCTTCAGCAGGTCTAAGAATTCAGTTTAAAAACTGATTTGTAGATCATCTCTGTTCAGTGAGATAAAAAGTTGCATGACAAGAAGAAATAAGATGAAAAGAAAGAATGGGATGCCACCTAAAAACTGTGAGGCCATCTGGGATTTCAGGAAGAGGAATACAAATATTCTTCCTGCAAGGGGAATAACGACAGTTAAATCACAACTCAAAGCCCTCTAAGTTATTGCTATTTTAACTTGAATTCTTTGTGAGGGGGATGAAAGAAAAACTCAGTTAACTCATTCTCTTCATTTTGTGGAGTCCCATTTTCCTAAGCAAGGCAGAGCTCAAACTGAGTTTCCAGTACCGTGAGGTGTATTTTTGTAGTAAAAAAGGTATAGTTGACAGAAAGCAGAAAGTCTCATCACACAGCCTGTTCTGGGAAGTTTTCCAGTCCAAGTTTTGGATATGAAAGCCAGATAGATACATAATTATTTATTTCATACCTTGTGGTTACTGACCATAACTAAGATAGCAACATCTGTAAATCACCTCTCTTCAGAGAATACGGGCCTAAGACAAAGGTTTTCAAAAAATATTGACCCACTACGTATTCTATTTGAAAAGTCTGACACACAGAAACTAGAAATAATAGAGATCAGCTTTAATGACTGATTCAGAACTAGGAGGGTAGTAATGAGTAGTGCATTTTTAGAAATACATAAACACTATATAGACACACACATATATATTTATGCGGGAACTTATATGTAATTAGAGAAATACATATACTCCTAGAGGAGCCACCACTTTGGTTCTTTCTGTAATGACACTCAGTTCTCCAACCCTGCTTGCACCAGCATTACAAAACTTTCAGAATTCATGCTGGCATGAAAAAACAGGACCTAAAAGTGAAAGTTCCTCTTTGGTCGGTTGGGAAAAACCCAGTGTGACACGATTATACAGCAGTGGGCAACAACATTTAGACGGAGTCATGGCATTCAGCAAATTCTAACTTTTACTGTACTTGGTGACTGGTTAGCTGATGCAGAGCTATCCATTCATTCTGGTTAGACAGCAGTATTAAAAAGTAAAATAACAAAAGTGGACCCCAATGAGAATAGAGCATGCATTCAAATGCAAGTAAGAACACCTGTACTGCTCTACTTGGATTCACAGTAGTGGCAAATTGTCCTAATCAGTCAGTATTTCAGTCTGAAATATGCAAATCTGTACCTATCATAAGGAAATACTTCTTTTTTTTTCAGTTGAGCAAAGTGTCTAGCAATGTGTCTAGCTTCAGTAAACTTTAAACATGCTTTTGCATATCAACGAGGGGTGTAGATTAACAGATTTTCATCTGCCCATTTACTGCAAAGTAGACATATGATTCAATCTTTAGAAGGTGGCTCACTTTAAAATCAAATCTCACATTCACATAGCAAGTCCTAATGAGCCTGCTAGGAGTAAACAAATTAGTCTCCAGGATGTATTATGCATTAATTAATCAGACTAATAGTATTATGAAATGTGTAATAGATGAAAATTAGTTCCAAGTACAGTACTTGCATTGAAGAATGAACATAGAAAAATTAGCATAATAAAAGTATTCTCAAATTTCTACCACTGTCAGCTAAATCAACTGTACTTAATTAATGACATATATTTCTCTTCCATTTAACTGCATATTTTGGTTAGACAAATTACAATATTTCATGCTGGTTTATTCTTGATTGCTATGGTAAATTCACTTTTTGAAATATCACTGTTGGTAATCACGGTGAGATATCTAACCTTGCACTGACCCAACTATAACAGCTCAGCATGCAGCATATAAAGTCACTTCAGTCCAAAAGTATAGAAACAAGGTAGTACAACTCTTATTGCAGTTTTTTTAACAGAAGAGCTTATTTGGCCCTGAGCAGAGAATCTGAAAGTGCATTTATTCCTAAATAAAATGGACACAGTACTGAAAGACGTGGAGTTTCTAATAGAAACTGGAAGCTGGAAAAGTTTGGGTCCTTAATATGGAGATGAACTGTATTGGTTTCTCTCTCCTCCTCCTTGACTGTGAATGATCTAACTTGCAATAAGATATTGGAAGAGATCCCACAGGAAAGATAAGATCAGTAAACAGATATATTGCACATGCTTGCTACTATTTCCATTGACGTGTCGTCACCGTCTTTCACTTAGTATAACACTAATGCCCAACCACCCGAGCCTGTAAAGGACAAACTGTGTCAGGCTGTGTTCAAATGCAATTCAGACTGCTGAGCACAGCATCGAGAAGGACACAAGTGAGTGAGATCAGAACAGTATACAGAGACATAAAGCAGCTTCCCTAATGTGAGAGTGTTGAGGAAAGGCAGGAAGCACTAAGCTCTGCATGCTAAGACAGACACTTCATGTGGACGTTTCATTAAACTGGGCAGTGTTCAGCAACAACATTAAACAGATCCTTCTTCTAGGCACAGCTAAGCGAAAGTTAAGAAATTTGACTTCTATGTACTTTCAGCAGGAAGTGGGTGCTTAACTGCCTTGCTGTCTCTGAAAATCCCCTGCTCAGTAATGAAGCTTGGCTGAATATGGCAAATGTTTCAGCTGCTCTTATTATTGTTTATGATTTTCTATCTTATTAGTCAGAAGTCATATACATTGACCTAAAAGCAGTAAAAATGCATAGCTGTAAATACCAGCAGACTGTAATGGATGTACTACTTTCACTCAAAGATTAATACGATGTACTATTGAAAAATGTCATAATAAACAAACAGTTTTATGTAGTACCCTAAAATATGAACTGTGATTATTTCAAAATAAAATCCATGCCAAAAAAAAAAAAAGAAATCATTTTAATCAATTAGCATTTCACTTCCCCACTTGATTAGATCAGGCAGCTGTACTAGGAAGTCAGTGCAATGAACACGGATGCATCAATGATGAGGCAAAGCACAGAAGGAACATGGACCCCAAGCCCCTGGAAAGATTCTGCAACTGCAGTGTACAAGCAAAGACTATGGGTCCTGTGGACTTCAGTCAGTAGAGCCAACAGCCAACTACAGCCCTATCTTCCTACCATGCAAATTTCTCATACCCTTGTCTAGCTCCACAGACTCCAAGGAAATTTTACCTTTTTACACCAGCGAAAAGACAGAATCAGAGTTAGTCACAAGCAGAGCTGTGTAAACACGGGTGAGAGCAGGCTCAGCAACCAAACAACGCAGCAGGACTGACCCAGATAAACGGAGAGCAAAATCATAAAGACCCTGGAAAACTGGCAACCAGGTTTTACATAGCACCCTTAACTTCATGAACAGTCCAATGGCACTTCATGAACAGTTCAATTGACTTCAGGACTACAGTATGACATGGTTTGGTTCAAGAATGAAGCCAGAGCTCAAACTAAAGTTCTGGGAACAGCCTTTGTATTCCAGTGTTTTACAGTCAACATATAAATTTAAGTTAAGCTTTAGGGAACAAAACCTGATTAACTTAAATCCTATCTCCTGTTGACTTAGGAGGGTCGTATTTGTGGAAGAGAGAACTTGCAGTACAGACTGAAATAAGTAGAATAACTCTTGCGTTAAATCATACTGTTATTTTAAGAAAAGGTTAATTTGTAAAACAAATTGAGCTTCATTAGGGACTAATTGACTGGAACATTTTCTTTGAAAATGTCTTCTAATTATACAGGTAAAAAAAAATCTTTTCAAAGCACTTTTATAATTAAAAATCATCCTTGATCAATTTATTTTAACATTTAGTCAAGTCTAATCAGAAGGTTTAGCCAAGAGCTGACTGTGATGGTCCACTGCAATAAATACAACAGGATAAATACATTGGTAAGACAACATCTGTAACTGCTGGGAATAATCCAGAAAGAAATCCATAAGCAAGTTCAAACCATTGAAAGAAAACAAGAGAGTTTCAGTGCTGGTGCTAGCGCAATTCAGCAGATTGAATTTTGTTTTCACAACTGTAAAACTAATGCCCAAGACAAGAAGAGTTATCTCACTAGGAACTAGGACTTCCTCACTGCAACAAAGGAAAGCAGGTTGGACTACAAAACTTTCTCATTTGAAAGGAAATCATCACGTAATGTGCTAAAACTGTCATATGAACCAATGCAAATTAATCTGTCTCCTATGTCATGGAATCTCCAATATAGGAAGAGTCCCTTCCATGTACTGTAGGAACAAGGGATGGACAGAAAGCGAAGAAAGAACTGTGAACCCTCTCCAGCTCTGGAAAATAAAGGAAGAGAGTTCCAGTCTCCAGAAGAGTAAAATGATAGAAGGATGCCATATATATAAGTAAAATAAAGGACAGAAGAAACAGGAAATATGCAAGTGTGCAGTGATTAGGTGTAGGTGCTCTTTGCATGAAGGAATTTCTTTTTGGAAGCTCAGAACCTGCCAGGAAACAAGCAAAGAATTTTTATAAAGTAAGGCAGACAGAAACGGTCAGAGATTATTGCTTCATTTTTCTGCCACTCCTTTCTCAACTTATACTTCATGTTAGACTGTAAATAATCATGTGAAGAATGTGTTTTCCTTCATACCTAAAGGCCCTCAGTTCTCTTTCTGTGTACCATTAAAACAAAAATTAATAATAATGATGAATAATGGCAGCAAGCTTACCTGCATGCTTGAATCTATTTTCAGACCTGGTAACTGATTGTGTGGGTTCAGGCACAGCATGCAGTGCTTATCCACAATGAATCCACCTAGTTGGTTTGGAATGTGACCTCATTCTAGCTAAATTATTTACATCAAAGCTTGTAAGTCAAAGCAGAATAGGGTTTTTTTAAAGATTTCTAGACCTTTGTGGCTCCTAGTTTATTTTTGACCATATGAAGTATAAAGTACTTATTTTCACATAATTCCATGTTAGCTTTACATATGTAGCCTTGTCTGTATCAATTATTTCTGATATATTTAACTTTTAATCATTCTACTGTATTCACAATTACTGTCAAATTAAAGGAAATGTAAATTGATTAATGGGAAACCTTGATCTAATTCTATAATTCTGATTACTCTTTATGAAATTAAAGAAATAACTGAATGAACAGGATTGGGGAAAATAAAACATGGGAAAAAATTCAGCATTAGGTACAATGTTAGATACCTACCTTGAAATAAAATTGTAGGTGTCACTCTCGTGATTTAGAAGAACAATATTATTTTTGTCTTTTTGTTTTTACAAACCTGAAATGCAATTTGACTATTAGTCTTGTTTCTGGGCTAAAAAAATCTAGAGGAAATCCCTTGGGTACAAAATTCTGTTCTCTCTGATAAGCTTTTATTACAAGGTTGTTCTTATTTGTATTGGCTCCCTGTCTGGGCTTACCTGCTCAGATGCACAAACACTAGTACCAGAACAAAGAATGAATGTGACCAGGAGTGAGGGTAAAAACACAACAACCTGGGCTTTGGTTAGCTTAAGGTGCAATGAATATTTGCCCCAATAGAAGATACAAATAATGTAGAAAGAACTTACCCCTGCTATGGTAGTGTTAAGAAAGTCCTTGGATAAAGACAGAAAACTTTCTGGTGTAATTTTAGTGTAAGTAAAGTGTGGTTTTAAGTAAAATGTCTTATTGCTTTGCTTGTTTTCATTTTTCCACTTACACTTTACAAATATTTGGGAGTTTTCAGATACTGTGAAAAACTTGTTTTCTTTGTACTTGACTTTAACCTACCTTGAGTCAAAGGTGATTCAAAAATAACTTGGTAAGAATGAGGTGTTCCTCATGCAGATCTACAAACTGAGGACCAGGACAGCCCCACATCAAGCACTCTAGCAATGCCTAATGGGGAATACACAATAAAATCTATAGAAGCATCTTAAAGAGCAGGCTAAGACAAATACCAAGAAAGAGAAAATTGTCTCCAGCTGTCAAGCTGTATTAAAAGAAAGCTTTCTCATAACAGGATACTGCAGAGTACTCTTGAACAGCAAGGGCATTTGGGGGCAATAAGACGCGATTTTTGTCTGTTATGCATGTAACATAAGGAATGGTTTACTCACAAGAACACTTATACAAGGATCATTGTTCTAAAGAAATAGAAGGGTGTGAATTTGCAGAAGGAAACTGCTGAATAGGAAAGATTGGTACAATAAAGGACTGTCACCTAAATGAAAATGTAGAATAATATGAATAGAGAAATGTCTCTGTGAAAGACAGCTGAAAGAACTACTTGGACTTACTTAAAAGATACCTGAAAATCAATCAAATAGTCTATAACTAGCGGAGTGCTCCAAAAGGCTAGAGCTGCTGGGAAAGCCTATGTTGCTGAAAGAACGGCCTCGGGTTGGGACAACTGGGAATGGTATAAATTAGCCTGTGATATGGAAACCTGGAAGACTTGGAAACTGACTGACCCAGAGGCAAAGCAATTCATCCAACAGACCACGAGATTTTGTCAGACTCTATCCATAGTGCCACAAAGGGTTATGTAGCTGAGGAATAAAAGTTTGTTTGAAGGATGAAATAATAGCAGACGAGCACAGAGATCTTCCTTTAAATTTGAATGAGAAATTCTGTTTTCAGGTTCTCACAAGTAGGGACCACACTTAGCTTTACCACCTGCTTAAAAGGGATTAATTGAGAAAAGGTAGAATCTCTCAGAGATGTGCTCCCAGAAACTTCAGAACTTCAAGAAAGAGGACAGATTAGTTTCAATATGTTTTATCACTTTTAAATATTAGCAGCTGAGGCAGGGAATAAAAAAGAAACTTATTCATAGTCAGAAAAGAAGATGTAGAATCAACATATTATCCCTCTGTTACTTAGTCTTCCTCTATGCACCCAAGAATTACCTATTCCCCAAGATACTGCAACGGCAATTCAGCTAATTATTCATTGCAATTTCCAAATATTATACAGCTACTTAATATATTCTACAGCTACTTAGTATAATTATCTATCTTGATGGGATGGCTTACACAGGGTGGGCCATGGGCTACAGATATGACCATACGATCAAATTTCAGGAATTTCGTCGCTTCATTTTTTGCTACAGGTGCTTCTCAGTCTTGGCTGATATTCAGTTTCATTGAGAAAGGATAGCGTTATAAGTGTATACTGTTTTTTTTAACTAAACTGGTAAGAAGAACTTAGAAAAAATATTTTGTGTGTATATACGTATCAAAATTACATGAGAAGACACATATTAAGTACTTGTAATGTCAATGAACACTTTCCAGTACTTCAAAGGCAGATTACCCTTTCTCATCTCTTCTTCACAAAAACAATTTCTAAATAATTAAATAAAACCTCAGCTTGTTCAGCCAACAGTTCAACCTAAATGAAAGGAATGGGCTTGTCAGAAGGACTTTTATTGCACAAAGTGTTCTGAATAGCATTTCTCTCTTCTGATCTTCACTGCAACTTCATGCATGGCATTTTACACTGCACTTAAAATGTAGAACTAGTATCAAAAACTAGCATCACAAAATTATAATTATGTGTTGAACTTCTGTATTAATCTCTAGGCTTTCACCTAGATGTCAAATGGACATCCTTTTTATGAAGGTCACAGTGAGTTCCCTTCTGTTAAATGAGCAGAAGGTGGTTAAGTAGTCTCAGAGATCAAGACAAGGGTAACTGTTCACAATGCAAACAAGGCAGAAGTTATAAATCAACTGTGCAAGGCTTAT